>CAAKMY010124083.1:0-46426 GCA_901111285.1 Corrigiola litoralis | reverse complement strand
TTTGGAATATGTTTGTTATCATCAAAAACTAAGAACCCAACACAAAGAATGAAAAGGCACTTTGCATGTCTTAGTTCGTTGATTTTGTGCCAGGAAAATCGTATTTAGGATGAACTGTTCTAGTGATCTGCTAGTTTATTTTCAGAATAGGAGTCTTTGTCATATTCACCTGTGGCCTGCTATACTTGTCCAGTTAGCCTCTCCTTGTTTCCACAAGAATTTCTATGTCATGAGACTGGAATAGGACGAGAACATTCTCGTATATACAGCAGAGGTGTACTTGGCAATACTTCGGTTTTTTTTGCTGTGATTGCTTGCACCTCTTCATAGAGTGTATTTGGTATAATTATTGTGCTTAGTTTCTTTTGTTGAGACCTGATGCTTTATGGTTTGGCAGGCTGCAAATGAGTTGATTGGCCATAAATCAAAGAATAAAGGCGGAACTCCTGGAGATGGAGGGGTTGCAAGGTGCACATTCGAGGATAAAATCCTTATGAGTGACATTGTTTACTTGAAAGGATGGATTGCAGTGGACATTCCTAAGTTCTTCAATCCATTGACAACAGCCTTGCAACCTCGTGATCGTACATGGCAAGGAATGAAAACTGTTGGGGAGCTGAGAAGAGAGAGGAATCTTCCTGTTCCTGTCAACAAGGATTCACTGTACAAGGTATTAAATCATATAGGATTCCGTTTTCCATACCTTTCATACTTCCAGCTTCAATGTGGTTTTGTAGATTCTTCTTTTCAGTTGTGTGCTTTTACTAATTTTTGTGTCTCATTTTCTACTTCCGTACATTTTTTCTACAGCCAATAGAAAGGAAGCCAAGGAAATTTAATCCGTTGGTCATCCCCAAGTCACTGCAACAAGCACTTCCATTTGCTTCAAAGCCCAAAGATATCGCTAAGAAAAGCCGTCCGGGTCTTGCTGCTAGGAGAGCTGTTGTTGCAGAACCTCATGAGCAGAAAACTCGCAAGCTGCTTCAACATCTCCAGCTAATTCGTCATGAAAAGGTATGTCTTCGCAGATGGTCATCGTGGGAGGCAAGTTAATAGGACCTCATATATTTATATGCCATTTTCGGATACGTCTCTGCATCCTATGTAATGAGCGATAGATATCATACACGAAAACTATGCATGTAGGGTAATTTGGTTATCTGAATTAAATATGCATATTGCGGAGATTTGATTCTACCTTTCTTTTATTTTATTCTACATATGTCAATAGGTGGGCAGCACTATAAGTATACGACCCTTACGTAGCTAATATGCTTCTTTTTACCTGGTTTTGATACCTAAATTGGATGGATATGGTGGGAAGAAGAGGAAATTCTTTGATTTGGGTAAGGGAGAGAGAATCTATGGAGGTGAGCAGTTGGGAGAAATAGGAGCGCCGGGAAGGGCAAATTCCCCCTCCCCTTCTTCACCTTCACCTCATTGCTACCCAAACAAGGGATTTCAGACCTCTCTTCCTCCCCTCACCTTCCTTCCATTTTCCCCTATCCAGACATATTGCTACAATGTAGTGCCAATCCATTGAAGTGGTAACTTTTGCATGGTATAATATATGTGTTTAACCACAAAAATCATACTGGAAACTTAAGTTGCCATGGTACTCTTTCATACATTATTCTACGAAGGTGCTTTGGTCTTACCTAATCACCATCGACGTTGTGTGAAAATTTGAGCTAGTACGATATGCGGAAAATGTATCAGTCTCTTGTATCTTTTTTGGTGTGCTTCTGTGTTAACTAACTGTACTAGTTTTTTTTTTCATAGGCAGTTAAGGCAGATAGCTTAATAATTTTGCAGTTAATGTATTGTATGAAGTATAAATTGGTTCTAAATGTTTGCCACTGTGCAGGAGAAGAAGCGCAAAGAGAAGGACGTAGAAAAGAGGAAAGCGCTGCAAGCACAGAAGGCCAAGGAAGAACTGGTCTCAAAGAAACGACAAAGAGAAGAACGAAGGGTAAGATATCGTGAACAGGATAAGCTAAAGAAGAAAGCTCGCAGAACAGCTGAAGACTAATGTTCTCTTCTTCTAATGGCATCATGAATATACAGAAGTAGATGATACTGTTACTAAATTGCTTTGATCCTGACTCAGCTGCAGTATTCTCATGAGAATCATGTGACAGTTCAACAACTGCTAGAGATATGCCAAATGCGTCTGCCTAACCTTAAGCAACCGGGTTAAGGCAAAGGTGACGCAGTGCTTCATAGTCTAAAGATAAACGACTGCTTTAGGAAATAAAGTAAATTTTTATGTGTACGTGTGACTAGCCTTGCCATATAGGGCATTTTGTAAAAGCCCTCTCTATATCAATTCATTTTTTAATGGGAGTTTATGTAATCTTAATGGCTTTGCGGGTTTTTCTTCTGTTCTGGCTTAGTGGCTTACCGAAGGGGAACTTCGTTATTTACTGTGAGCTTACTGGTGAAGTACATGAAGTTAGAATCATTTTTTGCGTCGATAAGTTTATTACTACGAAACCTCAAAATTTAAACTGAGAATTTCGATCTACAATCTTAAATCTTACTCACCGATAATTTAAATCTTCCTCCATTCTAGCACAAATTCGTCTAAGAAAATTTGGCTTTCAAAGTAATAAAACTACCAAAATTGCAAGTTTCCCTGCCAAAATTATTACTCATAACAAACTTTTAAAAGAAACAAAATGTTATTAACTTACAAATTAGGGAAAGTACAAATTGAGTTGAAATGGTTATTTTTATCTAATATGGTAAAATAAGACATTGTGGTCTAGACTTCAACGAGAGACATAAGATTTTGGCACTTTATAAAATTAGGGTACTTCTATTGGTTAAGATCCGTTTACTTCATAGGTATCTGGGCTAGCTTATTTTCGATAAGATGAAAAAGATTTATAAGCTTATAACATGATCCATTTACCAAATACTTTTAGTTTTGGTCAAAAGTCTTTTTCAATCAAATAAGTCAATATTAGCTTATAAGGTATCTAAGATGGCATGCCAAACATAGCCTTTATTGAGTGCTTTTTAAATAATTGGTAAAAATAATAATGTAACTAAATTCGTAACTAAATCTTTTCAAATATACCATCTTTCATATAATTTACCCATAATAAGCTTCTTCACCACCAGCAAAACCTAATTTATTTGTGCACCAGTTTGTCTACATAGGACCACATGCAAACTGAGAGTTCAGCAAACCACCAGTTTCTTTACATAAGGTTCTAGTAGGGTTTTAACTTTCAGCTCCAATGGCAACCCCTGGTGATGATTTGCAGTCCCACAAAGCTCATAGGCTCCGGCAAGCCGGGCCGAAAAAGACAAGGAAAGCTAACAAGAATAATGGTGGTGATGAGTTAGATGACAACATGAAAAACCACAGTCAAAACCCTAAGGTTCATTGCTTTGGTTTTGCTGCTCACGTACTATATTGTTAAGAGCTCTTTATTCTTTTGCATGTATAAAACTTAAAGAGTTATACACTTATACTTGTGAAAAATTTGATCATTAGGCGTTTACTTTCCGGTCAAGTATGAAAGCCAAGCGGTTACGTTCCCATGCAGCGGAGAAAGAGCAGCGCAGGCTTCATGTGCCGGTGATTGACCGCGCCACCGGTGATCCCCCGCCGTTTGTTGTTGTAGTTCAAGGTCCTCCGCAGGTTGGTGTTTAGGTTTTGTAGATATTTCGTCGTTGTTTTTGCGTAAACGTAAGCTCTTGTGATGCTTGCATGCATGGGAAGTTGATATACATATGTTATACTGTACTTGGTTGTTGTAGGTTGGAAAGTCCTTGCTGATCAAGTGTCTTGTGAAACATTATACCAAGATTCGTGTACCTGATGTTCGAGGTCCTATTACTATTGTTGCAGGTTTGTTCCAATTATGTATGCTTTGCTCTTAATCATGTGATTCTTTGGATCATGTGTCTAGGTAGTTGAGTTGCTTTTGCTTCAGTGGCGTAGCCAAAAAATTTGGGGTGTGGGGTCTTAGATAACCAAAAAATTGAAAATTTAGTAGTCAAGAACCCTCATGGTGGAGAGAGTGGGGTCTTATTACACAAAAATAACAATATTTTAGTATTTATAGTAGTTTTTTAACCTTTATTTATAGTATTGCACCAAAAGCTGTGGGGTCTTGAGAACCCCCACCTTATAATGTCCCTCCGCCACTGTTTTGCTTCTGGATAATTCTCACTCAGGAGAGCATAAGGGTGTTTTTGGTTTAAGTTTTTCGGGTCCAAAGACCAAAGTGAGATGATGTTACTGAATCATTCAATGATTTTCGACAATCTGTAGATTATTAGGTGGTCGTTTAATTGGTTCAAAGTACGAATTTACAATGCCAAGCCAAAGGTGTTTGGCTGCACACGGGAATTTCTTTTGTAGGAATCCCCATCACCTAGCTAGGGGTACATAGGTAAGTCAATTACACCATTTGTGGGAATCTGAAATTCTTGTTGGGAACTTTGAATTCGTGTGTTTTTGTCAACTAAACAACCCACAGTTTGGTAATTCATTGTAATTCATGTATTTTCCATGTGCAACAAAACGACCACTAAGGAATTCACCCTTGTTAATTGGGGTAGGGACTAGAGATGTAAAATTGGACTAAAGAGTGTGAAATCAAGTAATAGATGTTGCCTCATCGCAGGTAAACAAAGGCGTCTTCAGTTCGTGGAGTGTCCAAATAACATTAATGCTATGATTGATTGTGCCAAATTTGCGGACTTGGCTCTACTTGTGATAGATGGAAGTTATGGCTTCGAAATGGCAAGTTTCTTCCCTTTTTCTTTTCAGTTGGACTTCTTCAGAGTTTGGGTTACTGTACTACGAACTAAAAATCTGCCATGGGTGCAGTTGTGGCTGTTCTATTGGCAGCAATGAGAATACCAAAATGAATCATGGTTCTTGTATGCTCTGTCAATAATTTGTCTTAGTTGTTTAATGCTAATAGATTGTGTTACCTAAGATCATGGGAGTACTGACACACTTTGATGCTCTACTACCTGCAGGAAACATTTGAGTTTTTGAATATTATGCAAGTTCATGGGTTGCCTAAGATCATGGGAGTACTAACACACCTTGATCAGTTTAAGGATGTAAAGAAATTGAGAAAGACGAAGCAGCACCTCAAACATCGTTTGCGTTTTGAAGTAGAAAATGCCCAAAGTAGATCCAAACTGTTCTACTTGTCTGGTCTTATACACGGGAAGTGAGTACCCTTTATTTGCTTACTGAAGCATGAAGTGTCTGCCGAATCTCGTCTAACTTGTTTTCACTTAATAAACAGGTACAGTGATAAAGAAATCCACAATCTTGCAAGATTCATTTCTGTTATGAAATTTCCTCCTTTGTCTTGGAGGATTAGCCATCCTTATGTCCTGGCAGATCGTTTCGAAGATGTGACTTCCCCAGAAAGAGTGCAAATGAACAAAAAATGTGACAGAAATATCACAGTTTATGGTTACTTGCGAGGCTGTAATTTGAAGAAGGGAACCAAGGTAGGTGACCGATTTCAGTACTTGTTTCCTGCGGTGGCAAATTGAGCATAAAGTCTTGTACATCTAATTTAGAGTAGTCACTTTTATTACAGTGCTAATAAAAAGTGACCACATTAACTCGATTTCTTACTAGGTTTAATTTTAAGCTGATATTAGACCGTCATTTTGAATAAATAGTGCAAATTGAGTTGTATTTTTGTCCTTCACTCCTGCTCCTCCAGAGTTAAGGGCAGAATTTTCACCCCTCCTTGCATAATAGGAACCTTTTTCTACCATAAAAAAGCTTTTGTGATGTGATTGAAATAATTTGACTTTAGGTGCATATTGCTGGTGTTGGTGATTACAATCTTGCTGGTGTAACTAGTCTGCCTGATCCATGTCCTTTGCCATCAGCTGCTAAAAAGAAAGGATTACGTGACAAGGAAAAACTATTTTATGCACCAATGTCTGGTATAGGTGATCTTCTATATGACAAAGATGCTGTCTATATAAACATGAATGACCATCTTGTACAATATTCAGAAGGAGCTGATAAAGATGGAGGCACTGCACATAAAGGTTTTCTATACTCTCCTTTTTTTCGTGTGGTAGTCGTCAGTGTGTTATCATTTCTTCGCACATGTAATATCTTCCTCGACCCCCTTCTGTTATTAGCAGGAAGGTATGATATAGGTGAAGAAATGGTGAAATCACTTCAACATGTGAAGAATCCTATTGATGAGCAGTTACAGGAAGGTCCTATCAAAATTTTCAGCAGGAAGCAAGATGAACATGAAGTTGATAGGCCTGCTGCTGAAGGCCAATCTTCTCATTTTGACGAAGAAGGTGATGATCATTACTCTGATATGAATAGTTCAGAGTCTTCAGATGATGATATGCCTGTTGAAGAAAAGGTTTCAAGAAATCATGTGAAGGAACATGTTGAGTTCTCTGATGGTAGGATCAGAAGGAAAGCAATGTTTGATAATGACGATGTTCATGTTGCTGAAGAGGTAATTAATTCTGAGTCACTCTATACTATCAGGCAAAATATATGTGATTCGTGATGATAATTTCCTCATGCTGTGGTGGCTGCTTTTTTTTTTTTTTGGAGTCATTCTCCCTTCTGTCCATATACTTCTGCTTATCTTTTGTTCATATAATTTTCTGCATTCTCCTCTTAAAGTAAGCCCTGTTCAGATGTTTAAGTTCTGTACCCAAAGGGGCATTGTTTCTCGATTTAATGATGGTAGAAAACAAGCTAATATATAGCTTCATTCCTTGGTAAATCTGGTTGCAGCATTCTGATGGAGATGATGGGGAAAATGACAAGGAAGATGACAGTGACGAGGATGGCGGTCATTCTGAAGATGACGAGGAGGATGAAGATATGACAGGTAATTATTCTCTGCCCCTTTGATTTTACCCCTGAAGATAAGTTCATTATGATTTTTGCTGCCCTTCTAACTTCCCAATCCATTGTGCTAGTGGAAGATGATACCGGAAATGCTTCCAGATGGAGGGAGTCCCTGTTGGAACGAACAGTCTTCGGACAGAATGCTAATCTTATGCAGCGTGTATATGGAAATTCTACCTCGAATTTAACATCTACTATTAGTGAATCACGAAGCAGCAGTGATTGCGAAAGTGATGAAGACTTCTTCAAACCAAAAGGCGAAGGTGTTAAGGTTTGTTACCTTTTTCAAATATGCGCTTTTCTATTAGATCCTGGATAGGTAATTGTTCAGTGATTTTGTTATTAACCTTTTTCTTGGAAGATAATTCAAACTTCTGAGCAGATGTTCTCTGTTTACTGCAGAGATTGTCAGATGGTCTAGGTGCTGGAAGTGTTGATGGTGATGATGGTTCAAAATACACCACAACTCTGAGTTGCAAGGACTGGAATGATGATGAACTTGTTAAAAGCATTAAGGATCGTTTTGTCACAGGTGATTGGTCAAAAGCATCTCAAAGTGATCAGGCCGGTAAAGCTGGCAGTGGTGATGATGATGATGAGGATGCTGTCTATGGTAATTTCGAAGATGTAGAAGTAGTTGAAAACGATGGTCTCCACTCAGATGCAGGAAATAGTGGTGCAATACAGAAAGAAGATGATATATCAATTGAAGAACGCAGGCTGAAAAAGTTTGCTCTTCGTGCACAGTTTGATGCACAATATCCTTTTTGCAATTTTATGCCAAATTACAGTTACTTACCTACTAGACTCTATTCTTTCGCATAGAACAGATGCGGACAGATTCCTGCACTCCCCCCTTCCTGTAGTCGATCATTCAATCTATGATTTTCCGCTTATCTGAAATTTGTAGAACAATGGTATCAGCATAAAGTCAAGCTGAAAAAAATGTGCACTAGCCTGCCTATGCCTAAGAAACACTATGAATTGCGAGGAGAAAAGAGGAAGAAGTTTGTGTAGATGACTTTCATATCTACGCATTATGGTTTCCTTCAATAAGTTATTTATTGTAATCATTCTGTTGGTTCTGTAAATTAAATTCTCTCACATATAGTGTTGTACTGTATGTGTGCATTAGATATTTTGGCATTTAAAAGGAGGTCTGATGTCCATTGTATACCTTTATATTTCGCTCATATTACATTTGTTTCTTGCCTTAATCTGAGTTTACATATGAGGGATCTGGATTACCTGATGAAGAAGCTGGGCCAGAGTCTGATCATAACAAGGCCAGTGGTGTTTTTTTTGAGAAGGTGAATTTGCCGTGGTCTCTTTTTTTTTAGTCTGCCTTGAAGTCTGAGCTTCATTAACTCCATTGTAATATCTGCTTTGTCTTTGCAGTTGAAAGAGGAAATTGAGCTTCGAAAGCAAATGAATCTAGCAGAGCTGAATGATCTAGATGAAGCCACGAGAATAGAAATAGAGGGTTTTAAAACTGCCACTTATCTAAGACTAGAGGTTCATGATGTTCCATATGAGATGGTTGAACATTTTGATCCTCACTACCCCATCCTGGTAGGAGGAATTAGCCTGGCGGAGGACAATGTTGGATACATGCAGGTTTATATATACTCCTGTAATATCCTATCCCCATCCCCTTCAACTTCATTGCACTGCATATTCAAAAGCATGGTGAAGAGCACTTTCAAGAACTGCATTTTGTTCGAGACTTATTCTACCCCTGATCCTGTCATTTCTTGAACTTGGTCACGGGCATGGACTATCTAAGTGTGCCGTGGTACGTTTATATTGAGTATTTTAAGCTCTTTTCTGACTTTCTTTACCGTCTTTTCCAGGTCAGGATAAAGCGTCATAGATGGCATAAGAAAGTTCTAAAAACCAGGGATCCAATAGTTGTCTCTATGGGATGGAGACGGTACCAGACAATGCCTGTCTATGCAATTGAAGATTCCAATACACGCCTCCGTATGCTCAAGTACACTCCTGAACACATGCACTGTCTTGCAATGTTTCACGGTCCCCTTGCTCCTCCAAATACTGGAGTTGTTGCTGTACAGAACTTATCAAACAGTCAGGTTAGCTATGTTTACCTCTATTCCTTCTTAAATCGCTTAACAAAGAGGGGAAGGGATGGCTTAAAGGGTAATGTCAGAGTCTTTGAGATGGACAGTACTACAGTCCTACACTATGTACAATCAGGAATTTATTGATTTGCTTGTTCATGTTGAGTTGTTGGAGATGACTTATGTTTTTTTGGTACCTATATTTCCTTGGTTTTGCAACTTCTGTTATGTTGGTTGCTTGTATTAAATACATATTTTTCCTTATCCTTTTCTTTCCCTTTGGTATTTAACTTTCCAGGCATCATTTAGAATTACGGCGACTGCTGTTATACTAGAGTTCAATCATGCTGCTCAGATTAAGAAGAAAATAAAGCTTACAGGGTACCCCTGTAAGATATACAAGAATACAGCATATGTTAAGGATATGTTTACTTCGGATCTTGAAATTGCAAGATATGAAGGTGCAACCATTCGTACTGCTAGTGGTATTCGTGGAAGAGTGAAGAAGGTAAGGGTACACTGATAGTATCTGTTGAGTGGATGAGTTATTCTTTGTCACCTTTACTGATATTTGCTCTTTTTCTTTGACATTAGAAAGTATGTCTCTTTGACAAGCTTCCAGCAATATTGAAGAATAATACATAGGCAAAGAATGAAAACTTAAAAGGTTCACAAGTCATTAGTGCCAGGATAATTATATTTTTTGAAGAAATTGCTTCCTCTTTCTCTATTCTAGTTATCTGCTATGTTGCTTCTGGAAAAAATGTGATACTTCGCCTTTGTTATATTTGCCTGCTATGCTTGCTAAGTTGGCTGTTCGTCAGTTAAACAAGAATTTCCATGGGTAACAAAGGCATACTAAGTATCTTCTTTGATTGCTCCCCTTCGTGGATACTGTACATGGTCTGAATACTGTACTTGGGTCTTTTCTGTTGATACGTAATGCTTTGTGGTTTGACAGGCTGCAAATGAGTTGATTGGCCACAAACCAAAGAATAAAGACGGAACTCCAACAGACGGGGGCATCGCAAGATGCACCTTTGAAGATAAAATTCTTATGAGTGACATTGTTTACTTGAAAGGGTGGGTTACTGTGGACGTTCCGATGTTCTTTAATCCGTTGACAACAGCCTTACAACCTCGTGATCATACATGGCAAGGAATGAAAACTGTTGCAGAGCTGAGAAAAGAACAGAATCTTCCTGTTCCTGTCAACAAGGATTCACTGTACAAGGTAGTATAACATATAGGACTGTTGTTCATTCCTGTAATTACTTCCAGCTTCAGAGTGCTTCTGTAGATTCTGTTCAGTTGTGTGATTTACTGAATTTTGGTTTCTCATTCTTCTCTTTCGTACATGCTGCACAGCCTATAGAAAGGAAGCTGAGAAAATTTAATCCGTTGGTGATCCCTAAGTCACTGCAAAAAGCTCTCCCATTCGCGTCAAAGCCTAAAGATATTCGTAAGAGCAGGGGTCCTCAGAGAGCTGTTGTTGTAGAACCTCATGAGCAGAAAACTCGCAAGTTGCTTCAACATCTCCAGCTTATTCGTCATGAAAAGGTATGCCTCCACAGATGGCCATTTGACCGATAAGTTAGCTAATTGAGCAATGTATGCCTTTGCGTGGGTGCTTGTCTACATCTATCTGACAAGAGTATATTGTTGATTTAGTAGGCATATGTGGTGTAGTTGGCTACTGTGCTTATCTGAACCTGAATTAATATGCATAATGCGAATGTTTCATGTTTGATTTTGCCTACAACTGGTAGTTAACATTATAACAACTTGTAGATAATATTATCCTTTTAAAGTGGCGAGGTTTACATGTAATAATCTTCGTGCATGACTGAAAAATCATACTTGAAATTCTACTTGCCGTGATGCCTATGAAAATCTCCAAGACATGATGTTTGCCTGTTTGGTTTTATTGGGGGGGGGGGGGGGGGGNNGAGGTGCTTTGGTCTTTCCTACATCACTATCAACATTGTGTGTCGCGCAGGGGTGGATCAAAATTTAAAAATTGGAGTGGCTATTATATTAATTGCTGTAACTATCTTTTTCTACCCTTTTTCTATCACTTTTCTACAAAACTTATAAATTTAAAGGTTTGCTACCCCTTGCTACTAGCTGTATCCACCTTTGTGTCGAATCCGGATATAATTATGTGTTGTGTGAAAAAAGTATCAGTCTCTTATTTGGTTTCTTTATTGATCGCGGTAGATTAGTACTAAAGACAGTGATGCACAAAGCTTAACGATTTATGCTGTTTTCGCATTGTAGTACTTGCGTTATTTTATCTCCGATTAGTTTGATAACTGGCGTTAAGTGGTAGCAAACCAAACATGGTCTTGGCAGGTGCTGCAGAAGGTTCTGTAGTTGCATGTCATGTAATTAGAATTTGCCAATGTGGTTCTTCATGCCTGCCCCTGTGCCCTGCAGGTGGAAAAGCAAAAGCAAAAGGATACAGCGAAGAGGAAAGAGCTCGAAGAACACAAGGCCAAACAAGAGCAGCTATCAAGAAAACGGCAAAGAGAAGAACGAAGAGAACGATACCGTGATCAGGACAAGCTAAAGAAGAAAATTCGTAGAACCGTAGAATATTAGCTGTTCTCTTGCCCTGGTAGCAGCTGTGAAGTAAATTTTAATGTAACTAATTGCTTCAGTCAAGACTTCAGCTAAGAATACCTTCTTGGAATTCATGGTTTGAGATGTTTTGTATCCATTGCGCGAAGACTAATTGTAACAGTCTTGTAACTGTGTAGTGTTAGTACATGATACAATTAGTAATTGTTTAGTGTTAGTATCATGGACTAACGGATAGCGGTATATGACAACATATACTAGGGGTGTCCTAAACTACTAGAAAGAAGCTAGGTGCTAATTTCCAGTGGCGGAAGGATATTATAGGAAAGGGGTTCTCAAAATCCCATAGCTTTTGCTGTAATACTATAAAAATGCTATCATGAATATTAAGATCTTGTTACTTTGAGTTAATAAAACCTCATTTTCCCACAGTATATGTTCTTGTAAATAATTTTTGCTTGATGACTAATATTTCAAGTTTATAGTTATTTAAGATTTTACTCT
Organism: Corrigiola litoralis; assembly: GCA_901111285.1. Taxonomy (NCBI): domain Eukaryota; kingdom Viridiplantae; phylum Streptophyta; class Magnoliopsida; order Caryophyllales; family Caryophyllaceae; genus Corrigiola; species Corrigiola litoralis. The sequence continues at coordinate 34,366 of CAAKMY010124083.1, read as the reverse complement.
CAAAATTTGGTAACAAAATTGTAAGAATGTCGTAGAATTGCACTCTAAATTTACGATCCTGGATCCGCTACCTCAACTGAGACCTGGTATCAATCAATCTCCTTAAAGTATCGATTCAACTTAAATAGTATTGTTTTTTGTATTTGCTTATCGATTATTGTGAAGGGATGGATGTTAACTTTTAAGATGTCCCCTCTAATCTACATAAGATAACTCAGTTTTTACCGCAAATGACTAGAGCCAAAGTTTATGTAGATTGTATCTTGCCGGTTGTGCTGGCTAGATAATAAGCAAATAGACAATGAACATCATACAACAAGTTATATGTACAACAAAGGATAAAATATGTTATTTTATCTTAAAAGTAGACCAAGTCATGCTTGCCAATAGAAACATATAAACGTAGTTCTCAATTTGGGGCTTCTAGGGTGTTTAAGAAAATTTAACATGGATTTACTTTTATAAAAATAGACAGTCTTTTCTAATAATTTGTGCACTAGTATCATCTAATTCCTCTTGATGTACTATAACAATACCAATAAACATATACTCTCTTTGTTATTTCGGTTAACTTCCCTTTGCCTTTAACACATTTTAGAGTCCTAGTTTGACCATATAAAACTTATAATATACAACTGAAAAAATTATAAAATCACAATCGTATAAAAGTATTGTTAAGAACAACTCCAACATTTAAAATTTTATATATTTTTTTTTAATTTTCTAGCATAAGTTATTATTGGTCAAACCTACAACTTTAAATACTGTTAAAAGTCAAATATAGTGAAACAAAAAAAAAAAAAACAGTCAGGAGTAATAATTGACGCTGTATAGGAGTCGTTTTAGCGGCAAACACTCCTAACGACTTTACCGGTCACTCTCAACTAACTATTCTGTTACTTAGCCAACAAGTAACCAAAATAACGACTTTTTCAGTTCTTCCTATAAACCCTAAAAGTCGATAAATTAGGGCAAATTAATTCCCACAATCTAATCAAAAAGATGAACCCTAATAAAACATCTCTCCCAATCATCGCGTTGTTCGCGATTGTACTAATTTTTGCAATTCCTGAGGTTGCGTTTTGCAGAGGTCTACGCTCTTCTGATGAGATTGATTCCATCGCTCGTTTCGCCGTTAAAGAGCATAATAAAAGAGCTGTATAATTCTTTTTATCTTTTTTTGTTTATGTTTTGTCGTGGGTTTTATTTTATTTGGTTGATTTTGTGGTTTTTGTATTTTTTGTGGAATTTAGGATGTCTTTGATGTAATTTTGCTGTGCTTTGTTCTTGGATTTGTCTGTTTAAGTTATTCGGCGATGATAGGTTGATTGTTTTGGTTTTCGTCGATTTTGTTGAGATTTTCGTTAGATGTATTGCGTTTTTTTTTGTTGTGTGGTGGAAAGTTTGATGTTTTGTTTATTCCGCGAATTTGCTCATTTTTGGGTGATCTTGGTGATTGGGATCGAAGATATCATTAAATTACTGTGTATTTTTGTGGTGGACAGTTTGATTTTATTAATATGTTGTGATGTTTTTTCTGTGAATTTGCTGATTTGGTTGGTATTTTACTTACTTTTGGGAGGTGTCGGCGGTTCATGCAATTGGCGATTTTGGTGTTTGATTGAAAGGTGTGGTCTAGGTGCTTTAGGAGAATTTGAGAGACTTCACATAGATGTTCCTGTATTTTAGGTGGAAAGACAGATTTTTGTTATGTATTATTTAGCCTAATGATTTTAGATGCTGGATTGTGTTGATTGATGCAATTACCGATACCAACATCTAATTGAAGAGAAATTGAGATACTGCACATCACTTTGTGTATCAGAAAATGGTTGGATTAATTGTTTTGGGAACAAAAGTTTAGCCAAAATATTAGAGGTTGGACAAAGTCACCCTAGCTCGAGGAGTTCTGTTTGTTATCTAGTCCGTGGTATCGAGTGAGGATGCACCAAAAGTTCTTACTTTTCTATTGATCTGAACTTGGCAACTACCATTAACATGAAACGTTGGTTGTTGATTGCCCTTTAGTTATCATAAAAGGCATGCAATTAGAATTATTGGTAGGAGTAACAGGTAGGATTTTCTGTGATTTTCTCCACCTTGTATCAGATTTCTGTGCGCATTTTCTTGCAAGTATATATACATGTTTTGATTCTTATGGTAAGACATCGATGAGAATTTTTTATTTTAAATATATGGCGGCCAGGGTGGTATGAGAAATTTACTCTAGGGGAAGCCGACAAAGTTTTCCCCTTAAGATAAATAGGGCTTTACGCTAAGTCTGACACGGATATATTTCCTTTAAAAAGTCCAAGTAACAGTCTTTTGCTGACTGATTTGAGTAGATTGGAAATATAACAACAGAGAAGTAAAGGAGTGATTGTAAGGAACACAAGAGATGGGTGGAGGGAGCATACTTTTCTGATGCTTGTATGGTTTACTATGAAAATGATCATCTTCAATTCATCTATGTAGTGGACTTTGTGGTTCTTTTTTTTTTTTTTTTTTGGTTTCCAATGTCATCTGATTTATCTGGACAAGGGTGTGGAGTATAATTCTCATAGGTAAGTGCTATTGGTAGGATTAACAAGCGTGCATAAGTAAGTGCAATTGGTAGGATTAACAGCTAGGATTTGGTGGCCTCCATTTTGTATCAGATGTGTGTGCAGTTTATTAGTTCAGTTCTATCATGCATTTTCTTCTAACTTTTAAGTGTATAAACCATTTTTTTTTTAATGTTAATCTTTGCGTCATATGCCTTTCGTAGAATGCCCTGCTTGAGTTTGGAAGGGTTCTGAAGGCGAAAGAACAGGTGGTTGCTGGTAAATTGTACCACCTTACATTGGAGGCACTTGATGCTGGTAAGGAGACAGTATATGAAGCAAAAGTCTGGGTCAAGCCTTGGATGAACTTTAAGCAGTTGCAGGAATTTAAGCGTGCTGTGGACATCTCCCACTTCACAACTTCTGATCTTGGAATCATAAGAGGTAAAAGGCTGTTATCAACCTGTTGTTTAGACGTGTCTAGTCTACATATACCATTCTGACTGCCCTGTCCTGTTTAAATGATCATATAAACTAATCTAAACAGTAACTAGTGCTGGATTGGGTGGTTATATATCCCTAATTTATAGTCCTGCATCTTTGTTAGAAATTATTAGGTTGAGCTGATGGAATTTGAATCTCGATTTTTCATAATGCTCTAGTGACATTGGAAACTGATATTGGTTGTCTTTATGTGCAAGGTGAATTTCTACCAAGGTTTCAAACTACTATTTATGATAATAGTATAATACAATGGGAAAGTTTGTCTCTTTACACGAATGACTACTGTTTGATTGCCTGGCTAGCTTGATATTCATATACAGGCCTGTGTTAGTTCAACTGTTTTATGAAATAGATATCCCAAGACTTGTATGATCTGGAAAGTAATGGTATCTGTGAAAGGAGTTTTGGAGTATGTTTTTAAGATTGTCAAGCACACATGTAAGGGGTTGAGGGAAAAGGTAACAAGGGGTAGCAACTGTACCCCAATTGTTTTGGAAAATGGTAAAATAAGGTAAAAAAAAAAAAAAGGTAGAAGAAGGGGAGAAAAACGGTTTTAAAGGTAGAGAACTGTAGGAATGTTGTAGAATTGCACCCAACATTTCCAATCTTGGATCCGCTACAAAGTGGCACTTTCTTAACTGCCAGTTTTTTACTCAGTTGAGACATGGTATCAAACAAAGTCCTTAAAAGTATGGATTTGACCTAATTAGTATTGCATCCAACATCTCCCGTTTCACAACTTCTGATCTTGGAATCATAAGAGGTAAGAGGGTGTTATCAACCTGTTTTTTGCAGGCTGTCAACCGCGCCGCCGGGAAGATTATAATTTGTGTCTGGTCTACATGTACTATTCTCAATGTCTTGTGGCCCTGTTTAATTGATCTCATAAACTAATTTAAACAGTAACTAGTGTTGGATTGGGTGGTTATATATATCCCTAATTTCTAGTTCTGCAGCTTTGAAAATAATTATTAGGTGTAGCACTTGAGCTGAAGGAATTTTTAATCTTGATTTTTTCATAGTGCTCTAGTGACATGGGAAAGGGATATTCTAGGTGAAATTCTATTTACATATCGAGGCTTTAAACTACTACTTGTGACAGTAATATAATACAATGGGAAACTTGGTCTGTTTACAGGAAAGACTACTGTTTGATTGCTTGGCTAGCTTGATATTCCTACATAGGCCTGTGTTAAAGTCAACTGCTTTATGGAGTAGATGTCTGAATTCTTTTATGATCTGGAAAGTAATGATATCTGCAATAGAAGTTTTGGAGGGATTGCTATCTTTTGAAGTGTGCCTGCTATGCTATGAACAGACACTTGATTATGTTTTTAAGATTGCTAAGCTTACATGTAAGGGGCAGAGGGAGGAGGTAAAAAGGGGTAGCAACTGCACCCCTATTATTCTGAAAAATGGTAATATAAGGTAAAAAAATGGTAGAAAAAAGTATAAAAAGGGGGAAAAATGGTTTCACAGGTAGAAAATTGTAAGAATGTAGTCAAATTGCTCCCCAAATTTCCAATCTTGGTTCTGCTACCTTAACTGCCAGTATTTCGACTCAGTTGAGACCTGGTATCAAACAAAGTCCTTAGAGTATCGATTTGACTTGAATAGTACGTAGTACTGCCTTAAATTTTTTTTTTTTTTTGCTTATTGACTAGTATATAGTAAAGGGATGGGTGTTAACTGTTATGATGTCCTCTCTAATCTAACACAAGATAACATGTGTTAGTTTTACTGTTTTATGAAGTAGATATCCGAAGACTTCTGTGATCTGAAAAGTAATGGTATTTGTGAAAGGAGTTTTGGATTATGTTTTTAAGATAGTCAAGCACATATGTAAGGGGCTGAGAGAAAAGGTAATAAGGGGCAACAACTGCACCCCAATTGTTTAGGAAAATGGTCAAATAAGGTAGAAAAATGGTAGAAAAATGGTTTAAGAGGTTTAAAAATTGTAAGAATGTAGTAAAATTGCACCCACTTTTCCAATCCTGGATCTGCTACTAAGTGGCACTTCCTTAAATGCCAGTTTTTGACTCAGTTGAGACCTGGTATCAAATTAAGTCCTTATAGTATGGATTTTACTTAAATTGCTTTTTTTTTTTTAAAGTTGGCTTATTGACTATCTAAAGGGTTGGGTGATAACTTTTAAGATATCCTCTGAATATAACACAAGATTCTTTTTTTTTAATGGTAAATCAGGAGAGCCAAAGATTGTATCTTGTCGGTTGTGTTGGCAAGTCAATGGGCTGCAATTATTAGGTTGACCTGAAGGAATTTTCAATCTTGATTTTTTCATAATCCTCTGGTAACATGGGAAAGGGATATTGGTTATCCTTGGGTGCAAGGTGAAATTCTATCGAGGCTTTAAACTACTATTTATGATAGTACGACGTAGTTTACAACAATGGGAATGTTTGTCTTATTACAGGAAAGACTACTGTTTGATTGCTTGGCTAGCTTGATATTCCTACATAGGCCTGTGTTGAATTCAACTGTTTTTTGGGGTAGATGTCCGCGATAGGAGTTTTGGAGGGATTGCTATTTTATGAATCGTGCTTGCTATACAATGAACAGACACTTCATTAATCTTTCCTAGGGATTATGTTTTCAAGATTGGTAAGCTTACATACAAGGGGCGGAGGGATTATGAACAGACACTTCGTAAGGTAGAAAAATGGGAGAAAAAAGTAGAAAAAAGTAGAAAAGATGGTTTTAAAGGTAGAAAATTGTAAGAATGTATTCGAATTGCACCCCAAATTGCCAATCTTGATCTGCTACCTTAACTGCCAGTTTTTCGACTCAGTTGAGACCTGTATTAAATAAAGTCCTTAAAAGTATCGATTTGACTTAGATAGTACTGCTTTTTTTATATGCATATCGACTTAAGTAAAGGGGTGGGTGTTAATTGTTAAGATGTCCTTTCTAATCTAACAAAATATAACTTGTTTTTACAGCAAATGACGAGAGCCAAAGTTTTTGTAGATTGTATCTTGCCGTTTGTGTTGGCTAGTTAATGGGCTGCAAATGTGCCAGCCACTCAGTTTTTCAGTTTGCCACCTTTGTAGAATAAGTATATTGATGAGATTTAGCTATTTCATTGGATGGCTTAGCTTATTTGCACCGTCAATTCATTGCTTTAGTCTTCCATTACTCTTGTAATCTTGTTCATTATGCTCTTGAACTAATTGGTGAGTCTGCTCTGTGAATCAGATGGTTTCGGATGGCATAAAGTGTCCGTCTATGATCCTGAAGTCCAAGATGCTGCTAATCATGCTATAAGGGCTATTCAGCAAAGGTCTAATTCTCTATTCCCGTACAAACTTCTGGAGATCTTGCAAGCTGAGGCTGAGGTTGATATTCCATAATGTCATGTTTACCATGGGTTTGCATATCCTTGTTTCTTTTCCCCGTTTCACTATTGCTTGTACGCGGTGGCATGTCTAAGAGAACTCGTTTCCAAATACTTGCAGATTGTGAAGGATTTTGTGAAATTCAATTTACTTCTAAAGCTGAGAAGGGGAAGCTCGGAAGAGAAGCTCAAAGTCAATGTGCAGAGGACTGCTGATGGAGGTTACTTTTTGAATTTGACTGAGCAGCATGACATGTAAATCGGGTACTATGATGAAGGTTCTTATTCGATGACAATATGACATACGCATGTACTATACTGTGTTGTGTGACTGGCTAGTTGTTTGTATGGCTGAACTCGATACTATCTCTACGACCCTATATATAACGAATGTAAATAGTTTTGCTGGTTATATATTTGCAAATCCCATCTTTATGTTATTGGTAGAGGAATCATGTTTTGTGTTGTGCCTTCGCCTGGAAAGAGATTTTGTTCCCAAGACTCGACGTTGTCACTGGGTACCACTTGACTCTTGGGATTCCATGATGTTAACTCTAATAAGATTGTTACGACGACGGACGACCGCCCGTAGGGGGTTTACTGGTTCATGCTTGGCCTCCATGCTCCCAGGACTTTTGAGTCTTCATGCATCTTTCTCTCAGGACAATCACTAAGTGTGCTTGGCTCGAATAAAATTTCATGCATTACCTTTTGCAAGAACTACGAGTGGTTTGTTGGTAATACTTTACTATCAAAGCACTCTTTCTCTTTGGAATCAACATACATTCCCTGGAAACTAGTATTAACAATCTCACGCAGGGAAAATTGAGTCACCTCCCCACTACTAAGAGCTTTTGTTAGGCAATCAAAACTGATTGATGTGGAAAGAATTCTTGACAGCCACAGTTCTAGTAGTTCTATTAGCCCCAAAGGTACTGCTTACATCCGTCAATGTGAATGATGCAAGTTTATGTCTTTGAAAGAGAAAAATTGCTAGACGGCATTTTTAGAAGTCTTTCAAGATGGCATCAAAGCTGAAGCAGTTTCTTCTTGCTTCCAATCCCCAACCTAAAAAGTGAGTTCATTAAACATTTCATCATTCCACTCGTAAAAGCAGAGATTGTACTACGGGCTCTTTTGACTTAATCGAAGTAATTGAGAATTACCAATAGTGACAAAAAATTAGACCTAAATTTGGCAAGGTGCCCAGTGATTATTCAGATTCAATGGCTAGCAACAGGATTGCAAAATCAACACAAGTTCCAGATTGAGCAAACAATCGAGCTATGCCTAGTGAGAAGCAACACAATAAAAGGTCAAAAAAGGGTAAAAATAGTAGAACCTTTACTCAAAGTTTTGTTTTCATATTCACCATTACTGAAGGTAGGTCGAGGCTGGAATACGAAACCAAGAGGAATTTCACTTCTCACCTTAACCAGTATCCCTCTTTCATATTATGTGAAAATTCTAAAATTCAAATACTTGTGTATCTTTCATTTATGACATCCTACCGTATTGACCTTCTGGCGTATATAACAGATAATTTTTATATCTTTCACATAGACATATGTTGAGAATTTTATATATAAATAAATGATATTTTAACGTGAGGTAAATAGGGCTAATTATCAAATTCAAAATACAATCTATTTAAGCTCAATTTCATTATTCAACCTTTTACATTTTTTTGTAATTATGTACAGAGTATTATTTTTATTATAAATTATTTAATTATTTATCTAACAGTTGAAATCAGATGTTAAATAGTATCAAAAGTTATTTTTTAATTTGTCGTTTGTTGAATACTTCGATCACTATAAAATTTTAACAACATAAAAGAGAGGACTAGCCCAATATGTAACAGTTAACATAACCCTTCTTTTCCTTAGCAATCAAGAAATGCTTCGATAATTAAGAGTACTGTCCTTTATCCGTGACATTTTGTGTAGTAAACAAATTTCATGTATTTTCTTCTCATCTTTGAAAAAAAAAATACCAAAAATCCAAAAGTACAAATCCGTACATTTCAGAATTTTGTCTTTTTCTTGACCTCTCTACTGTCTTAACTCCCTCTACATCTCATTACTTTCTGTACACCAGAAAAGTGACTAGTGAATACTAACTCTCTCTTTTCCTCTTTCTTTTGAACTATTACATTTACACTACATTCTTGTGTTTCTAAAACTGGTTTTTTCTACATGTTTTGCAGTAATTTTCAGGTAGAAAAGCAGAGAAATTCAAGGTAATGGTCTCTCACTCTGTCATTAAAAGGTTCTTTTGAGTTGCATGCTGAATTTCCTAGTCACATTTCTTAAAGTTTCAACCTTTTTATATTTCCTGTTGTTGTGAATTATGTAGCTTGTTGTTTTATGTCATTTCATGCCATGTTAGCTATAAAGATCATACCCACTTTGTTGTTTTTATAGTGGTTTGATTTTGGATGAGTTAAAAGAGTTTTTGTTGTGAGTAGGAGGTAAAAGATTGAACCTTTGTACAGTATTTGTGTTGAAGTAGTTGTTTTTTGTCATTTCATGTCATGTTAGTTATAAACTTCACACCCACTTTGTTGTTTCATTGTGGTTTGTTTGAGGATGACTTAAAAGAGTTTTTTTTTTAGAGAAGGTGATAAAAGATTGAAACTTTATGCACTAGTTGTCTTGTTTGTTCGGGTTTTTGTTTAAGCTTAGAAATGCCATAAACCATTTATTTTGCTGTTTAATCCATGTACTGTATATGGTTTTTTCCTACTAATGTTTGTCTAGAAATTGTTTATGCAGTACCTAAGTGTTTTTCTCAGTATCAAAATTAACCATTTTTTTTTTATGTGAGGGGAGGAAAAGATCATAAGACTAGAAAATCTTGTATGAGACTGCCTAGTTATAAATGGGTCATTTTTTGGTTAAAGGTGGTCATTTTTATTATAGTGTTCATCAAATATGACTACTTTTACCAGGAAGTCTCTTTTAATAATTTGTGTAATAAGAATGTTTGTGATTTTGTCAAAAATGTCATATCCTCTCATTTTGTAGCTGTACAAACACATGCATGATTTTTTTTTTTTTTTGAGGTTTGATGCTGATTTCTTTCAGAAGATAAGATTTTGATGCATGTGAAAAACTGTTCCATGCTCTAGTGAAGATTTGCTGTTATTGTGGTCTTGGGTTTTGTAGAAAATGTCTGACATAAGTCCTGAAGTTACCCCTGAAATTTGGTTGGAAATCCTGAAATGCCTCCCTGTGAAAACGCTTGGGCAATGTCGTTGTGTCTGCAAATCCTGGAATGTTCTCATCATTTCACCGTCTTTTATGGCTGTCCACCTCAAGTTTTACACACTAAATGAGGCGAATTCCCTCCTTCTATACAGACAGTTCTCTAAAGCCCCTCAAAGACGAGAGCAGTACACCCTCTTTCTTGATTCTGCTGAAGGGAAGGGAGAAAAGAACCTCAAGGCCAGCCACACTTTCACTTGCCCCTTCATGGCTCACAAGAGTCGACACCAGTTCCGTGTCGTGGGCTCTGTCCATGGTCTGATATGCCTCTCTGATGATCTGTTTAGCTACACTTACCTTGTCCTTCTTTGGAACCCCTTGCTTCACAAATACATTAGGCTCCCTGTGCCTAGTGTTACTTATCATACCACGGGTGCCTATATAGCTATGTTTGGGTTTGGGTATGATTCTAGGAAAGGTGATCACAAAGTGGTGAGACTGGTTTATGTCCGTGATAAGGTTGGTCTGGACGAAACCCCTCCACTGGTTGAGCTGTACTCGGTTAAGGAAGGAAAATGGAGGCGTGGTTCTGCTGCCAATTTGGTCAATTATTGCATCTGTGATTTCTGGTGGTCACAGTGTTTTCTGAATGGGGCTATTCACTGGGTTGCTTGGGAGAGCGATGCAAAAGAACGTGTTTTCCAAAGAAATTGGTTGCTGTTGTTTGATGTTGAGCAAGAGAAATTCAAGAAGATGAGGTTGCCTGAGGCCCTTGGCAAGGTAAACACAATTTGTCTCAGTGTCACAGAATACGGAGGTAAGTTGTCGGTGTTACATTCTGTGTTAAAGGGAGGCTTGGTAGGAAAAGAAATGCAGTGCTGTGAAATCTGGGTCAAAGGAGAATATTCTGTAGGGAACTCTTGGAGCAGAGTCGTTAGCATTGATCTGGATTCAAATGTCCATTTAGGCTGGGTTCAGTGCTTGAGAAAGAATGAGGAAGTGCTAGCGTTCACTAAAGGAGGCGAGTTGGTATCATATGACCCAAACACAAAACAAACTAAGAGGCTTGGTCTTCGTGGCCGTTGGCGGTCCTGATTCACTGGTTCTTATGCTGAGAGTCTGATTTTGCTGGACAAAAAGAGTGGCTTGCTTACTTACAATGAGGGTGGAAGGCACAGGAAGAACAGGTAAAGTTAATATGTCCAATATATTCAATGCCGTGACTCAACATTCTGTATCTCTTCATGAACTATAGATAGTAACTTTGTCACCTCTGCATGGAATCTGAGAATTTGGCTTGCTGGTATTCTATTATTTTTTTCTAGCCACTGGGTATTGGCTCTCTTGGGTTATGAATCTGATTGTTTTCATCTTTTTAGCTTGAGATATGCTACACTCACTTTTTTCCAATGGTGTCTGTAGCCTCATCTGTAACGTTGGCCCCAATTTCACTCATTCTTGGAAAGAAGAGGACTCTGAGAGTAGCAGTGAAGATGATGATGAACAATCAGAGCACATGTAAGACAATTCTCTTGCAGATGGTTGTGATGAGTTAACTATAAATTTCTGTTTTTTACAATTGTTTTAAGGTAGAAACACTGTTGTTGTTCTGCATCAAAAGACATGAAAACTGCTTTTTGTAAAATTCTTGTGAGTATGCATGTTTACATTGGACTACAGAGAGAAAAACTTTTAGCTCTATCTGACCCTAATCTTGTGTATTTAGTGATGGATGTTTCATGGTCCAATTCAAGACGTGGCTTTGTTTTAAGTTTTTCTTCTACTTCTCTCTCTCTCTCTCTCTCTCTCTCTCTCTCTCTCTCTCTCTCTCTCTCTCTCTGGTGCACAATGTGCCATCATCAAGAGATATTTGGTACCTTGGACATCAGTGCCAATCGCCTCCTTGGGGTTGTTCTGAAATCACAAACATGGCACAGGACTTTTGCCACCAGTTCCTTCGACTTATTGATAGAGTGCCTCGTTAACATTTTTACAAATTTCGGGATGAATTTAGGTGATTGCATTCCCAACTTCACTTATGTCTTTTGTGGGGAAAGGGATCTTGTTGATTGCATTCGATTAATTTTTATGTTATCGGGCCATTTGTAAGTCATACTTCGTATGATTTAGCAATCTGCTATATGCTCCTATCATTCAACATCCTTACAGCCTGTAGGCTTTTTGATTTGTCAACAGCTTGTTACCTGCAAACCTGCCATGAAGGCCTATCCCTTTGGTCTTGCATTACAGAGCTTCTCCATATAGTCGCTTTTCAACTAATTTTGTATCTTTTCTTTTGTTCTTTGTTTTGGGTTAGTATGGTGGTTAGTGGCCACTTGTGTTGATAATACTTAGTGGTTACCTGTGTGTATTAAGCAGCTTTTGTTGACTTCAGGATATTCTGGTAGGTTTCTTTTTGATAACAAATCTTGTTTGGCGGTCATAGCAACTTAAGTAAGCTTTTCATGTTGCAGCTATCATCAGGGAAAAATCCTACTTATGGAGCAGTTGATGAAATTTGATGGAGGAAGAATGTCCATAGACCCTGATGAGTTCCTATCTATGGCTGGTATGATATTTGTAACTTTACTTAGCTTTTCCACAGGTTGTAGGTTAGACGCCTAGGGATTTATTTATTCTGATATCAGCAGTGCGAAGGGGTGATTTGGTGCTGAGTTTGCTAGTAAGTTCATGCTCAACTATTAGGAAGTATTTTTTGTGCAACTGATCAGCTCATCATAAGAATCCAAGTGTTTAAAGTCAGTCCACAACTGCAGGCATATTGGGAAACATTGCTATTTCTCATTCAGACCCTTTCGTTTCGGCTCTCATCCTCTCCTGCATGAAATTCCTAGCCGTTTTCGCTTCTCAGGCACTTGATTCAGCCCTTCCCCAGTTCTTAACAGAAGCATGATAAATTTACTGCTGCTCGATTATCTATACGTGCTTTTCTACAATTTTACTCACTCAATATGAACCCCATGCAGGTATACTCTGAGTGCTCAATTTACCATTCAAGTTCAACAGCAGCCTTTTTGTGTAGCTTGGCTCCCATATCCGTTCGATGTTGGCATTGAACTATAAGAAAGCAGTAGAGAGAACTACATTACTACTACTAGGCTACTTGCTCTTGTTGGAGTGTTACAACCTGAGGCTTACTTTTGGGTTTGCTGTAACAGACTATTTCCTGCCTTGACTCTCTTTAGTCTAGACATGTCTGTAAAAATGGATCTGTTATCACTGGTAATTAAGATGCTTTTGTGAGATTTATGAAAATTTGTGTGGGCTTTTGCTTTTGGTTGTGGCATGCTTCTTTTGCTACCTTGTGATCTTGTACTAAGACCCATAAGTTGAGTATGTTTATTTCAACGTTCAAGTCATACAGTGGACAAATTACTTGGTAGCGTACGTTGTGGCTGGTGCAATCAGGCAAGACGTCAATTGATCGATTATAGTCATGGAAGGCAGACTTAGAACTATAAATTCGTCTCTTATGATTATTTGTGTTATTCATTGTATGAAACCGTCTAATTTAACTTGAAATTAAGCAGTCTCATTCAAGACTTTCTACAAACCAATGACGCCCAGTAGACATGATGAACCTTGGTAATTTGCCATGAGCTCTTACTGAATGATGGAAATCGTTCAAAAGTGAGAATAATCCTTCCATGTAGTTTACATGTATCTAATTTGCAGAGGATATGACATCGACCAACCATCATACTCCGCACACAGGAACTGAAGTACTGTCAATACTCATCTTCCACTCCCTCCACATAATCAAAGGAAATAAACTTCGTTGCTTTTTTTTTTTTTTTTTTTTTTTGTGAAGCAAGAAGAGGGGCGGGGATGCATTGTTAAGTTATTTTAAGCTCCGCCAAAATACGAAGACTGGCGGAAAACCGCTCTAACAATACAACTTCCAACCCATTGGTTGGACAAAATCTAGCAGCTAGATGTGCTACAATATTACTACTCCTCAAGACATGAGTTAATGGAAAGATTTAAAGTACGAGCTCAGCATAACAATATCATCGATAAATAAGGGAGAAAAAATCTTCGCTTTCTCATTCACCGCCTTGACAATCACACTTGAGGCCGTTTCAATCCAGACGTGAGAGAAACCATGAGACTGAGCCAACTTCAGACCAAAAGTCATAGCTGCCGCCTCCGCTACATCCACCTCGCAATCTGCAGATGACCTCCGAGCTGCTACCAAGACCAACTCCCCCCACTCATTCCTTGCAACCACACCAAGCCCTGTACCAACACCCTTCATTATCGCTGCATCGGATTTAATCTTTATGCAGTTTCCAGGAGGGGGAAGCCACTGTGACACACCTCCTGTACTTCCCCTGGCAGAGGTCGAAAAGACATTAACCGCATAACAGTTGTTCTCTGCGACCATTCTCAGAAATCCGATTATGAGAGTCACAGCACAAGGAAGATTGTCATTAAACACCTTCTTCCTCCCAGTCCAGATTTCCCATGCCACTGTCACGATCTTACTAAATTCCTGCTCATCCACTCTGCTAGCCACCCACTACAACATACCCTCCAAAGAATCCTCAGGAGCGGCATTGATCAAAGGCTAGGAAGCACGACCCTACCACACCCGCTCTGCCCAAGGACACTGCATAATAGCGTGCATCAAAGTCTCTTCTGCTCCATTACAGATAGGACAGCTACTGCCTTGCACAACATAACGATGAAGCAGCTTCGCCTTTACTCCAAGCGCATCAGCACTAGCCCGCCACAGAAAATGCTTAAGCTTGGGTGGTCTATCCACCCGCCATACCCTACGCCACCACTGCTGGTCCTCGTCTCCATGCAGCAAACTCCAGCCCCTAAGATGTCCCAACTAACCAGTAAGCAGATTTCACCAAGAAATCCCCCCTCTTATCAGGCCATCGATATAAAGAATCAGGGGGAAGACTCGGGCTGATCGGAATCTTCTGAACTGTACTACTGTAGCCACATCTTCCTCACAGAAACTGTCTTTCAGAGCATCCCAATCCCAGCACTCGCCTGCTACATCAATCAAAATCTCAACAGTCAACTCCATAGTACTATTCCAGCGTGGAGTTGGCATGATTGCAGAAGAATTGACCGGGAGACAAGCTAATTGGTTCCATACATTAATATCCTGTCCGCATCCCACCCTCCATTTCGTCACTATTGATTTCAAACGAACTGATGAAAGAGCAGTGGTAACAACTCACGGTGAAAGAGATGAGATTGTAAATGGCATGGGTTTAAGACGAGAGTTTCTATGATTATAACAGCAATTCTTGTTACTATGTATCAAAATTACTAAAACAGTGACGACGATTAGTAGTTAGTTGTTAGAGTAACTAACAAACAACATAGTTAATGTAGGGGCATAGTACACAGAAATTCTGAAGTGGTGCCTGTCAGAAGGAAATAATTAGATTGACATAACATAAGAGAAGACATAGAGTAATAATGTAGAAAATAACACACATGATCGATCAATAACTTAAAGTGGCCAATGTTTAGCTTAAAGGAATCACATTTATCACAACTTTAATAATAAATTTCCACTCTAACCCATATTGAGAAAGGATGGCTCTTCATACTCTACTTTTTTTATGCTTTGCCTTACCAAGCTCGATACCATTAGGAATAGTGACGAGGCTCCCCTTACATACATGAGCTCCAATTACATGGAGTTGATGAATTTGGGCTGGTCTAGACTTGTTATCTTCTATCCAATACCAAATAAGTTTACCCTCTTTGTCACGTCCATATCCATAACTACCCCAGTTATCATCTCGATGAAGCTCAATTTCGAGCTCTGAGTCTCTGCGAGAAGAATACACTGATCCTCCTAAGGAAAGTTGAAGATGATCGATTTCAGATAGGTTAACCCATGACTCCTTCACTCTATACTCCTTCATAACCCATACCTCAACCCTACCATGACCTGGACGAGAAGCCAGAAAACACAGCAACCCATCAAAGTGCCCTAGACGAAAAATAGCCATTGTTCTTGATAGATTAACATCAGGCAGGGTAACATCTTCTCCCCGTCGTTCACTACAAAGATCGAAACAAGCAATGCGAGTTATTCGGTAAACAGTACTGTATAACCAGTGTACTAGATGGTCGTCGATGCAAACACCTCCTCCTGTGCACAAATAGTCCTTGGAAGATGGTAAACCGTTTTGAATCAATTTCCACGATTTAGCCCTTAGACTATAAACCATAAAGTCCCTAGACACACCCGAATCACCATCCAAACCATTGTCTATGATTCCAACAAGTTTATAATCATCCGTCCGGTAGTCATATCCGAAGCCGAAATTCCCTATCATGAGCAATGAGTGGTATTCCTCGGGGGCGGTTCCCCATCTTTCCAAACGGCAAGGAGGGATGTGAAGTGAGATCCCGGTTGAAGGGTTGAAAAGGTAAAACTCATGGTACAACGTTAAGTCAACCTGGAAGCAAACCAAGCCGTTGCATGTCCCCACAATGGCAACAGATTTGGGGAAGCTGCAAAACACCGGGGGTGATTTCGGCGAGTCCAAGTCGACCAAGTGGACTCCACCCCGAGATTGTTGGTCAATGAAGACTAGGATGCCCTTTGAGGTTGAACGCCGCAGCTGATCCTCCACGAATATTGGGGACGAGATATGCTTGTTGAAGGATTTGGAGACGAGTTTAAAGCGCATGAGAGCTTTCGCGGGTAATCTAGGGAGGATCTCATACAGTATTGTGTCTGTAGGAAGCCAGGCCATACCGAGGAATATGTCAAGTGACAATGGGTAGGTTTTCGCAAGACCTTAATGTAGGATGGCTGTCCTTTGAGAACAATCGAAGGGGTATGTGATATACTTGCATGGGTGGTTTTTGTTGGTGGAGGCTATTAAGAGTCGTTATTAGGGCAGTTTTCGTATTTTAGTGTGCAAGGGTTGTTTTTGTTGTTGGAGGCTATTATGAGTCCTGCTGTTTATTCCATTATCCATACATGCTTTTCTACAATTTTACTGATTAAATTTGAACCATGAAGGTATGTTTGAGTGCTCAAATTTACCATTCAGATGTTCATGTTGAACAGCGGCCTTTTTGTGTAGCTTGACTCCCATATCCGTTCGATGTTGGCACTTGGCAGGGGGCGGATCCAAGATTAAAGATAGGGGTAGCGACTCCATTATTTTGGTATAATTTTCGATCTTTTCTACCATTTGTACATTTTCTACCATATCTACCTGTTTCTACAAAACTTCATAATTTAATATGCTATACCCTCGCTAGCTTGTAGTTGTAACAGCCTTGGTTATTCGTGTGGCATATATCGGCAAAAATGTTTTTGAGGATCTGTCATGTTATCTTTGTAATGATGCTTCTACTTGTGGCACTATCCCTTAGATGATTTGCCTTCGCTTAATTACTCTTAGCAAAACCTGATTTCACAACGGCGAGATCAGCTATCTTTGTACATCCTATGTTTGAGTGATGTAAACGATGACGTTGAGTCACGAGGTGAAGAGGCAATCAACTATTCATCTTCATCAGGATGTACAGATGTGGATCTTGGAGTGTAATGTTCTTGGTTTTTTTTTCTAATGGCTTCTTTCTTTTGAAGTAATTATCAATGAGGCTACCAATTCTCAAGTTTTCTCTACTGTTGTGTTGGGAGTACTAGCTTCCATTTGTTTGATACATCTCCAGTGGTCTAAGTTGTGCCTGGTTGTTGTTGTTGTTGTTAACTAATGACATACTGAATAACAACCAAGATAATGACATGGAGACATGGAGTATATTTTAGAACATGAGCGTAGTGTTTGGTGAAGAATTTGATCTGATCATATTTTAGGACAGTGAAGGTGGTGTTTGATTGCCAGACTTTTTGAAAGCCTAAAATCTTCAGTGAGACAAAAAGTCAGGGGAAAACGTAACTTAGAAATGTGTAAGACTCGAGTATGAGCTATTGAGCTTCTGGTAGTTAAGTAGCACTACTGGAAGAAATGATGTCATAAATTGAGTAATTGACTAAACACATTCCACACCCAAAAATATGGTAACAAATGAGCAAAACTGCATCAGCAGGGGAATGCCTGAACTGACATTCCTCTTGTAATTGTTACTACTAGTATGGTGAAAAAAGATCATATGCGTCACTCTTTTTCCTTTTTGGTTGAACCATTCTACATCCACATGTAGAAAAAATGGTATATTAATTACAGATCAACTGCTACACGTTTATACAAGTCTTCGGGTAACCTTGGAGTAGGCACTGCTTGCAAAGGGTTACTCATGTAGGTGACAATTCCAGGGTTTTCTTTCATGTCAATATCTTCGGGCTTAGCTCCGTTTGGTGGGCTCCAATCAAAATGGTGCAAAAGATGACCCAACATTGATGTAACCAGGTTAATGCCCAATTGTGTTCCGGGGCAAATCCGTCTACCCGCCCCAAATGGCAACAAACGAAAATCATGACCCTTCATATCAACATCTTCTTCGAAGAATCTCTCGGGCCGGAACTCGTTGGGATCACGCCAAATTTCCGGGTCACGACCCAAGGCCCAAACATTGACGTAGACAATAGAACCCTTAGGAATGTCATACCCACCAATCTTGACGTGGGATTTAGCCTTATGAGGCAACATTAGAGGGGTGGGAGGGTGAAGCCTTAAGGACTCCTTTGCAAGGGCTTGTAAGTAGGGGAGGTTTGAGAAGTCTTCTTCGGTCATGATTCTCCCTTGCCCAATAACGCGATCCAACTCTTCTTGTGCCTTCTTTTGGACTCTGGGATTCCTTATCAATTCTGCTAAGGCCCACTCCACTGAGATGGATACCGTGTCCATGCCGGCAATAACCATATCCTGCATCAAATGCAAGGATTAATTAGCTAATGTAAATTTAATTAACGACTTAAAAATGGATATTGTTTGAGTAAATACGTACCCAAAGAAGACCAATGATAGTGTCTTCACTAAAATCATACTCTTCCTTTAGGGAAAGCAAGGCATCAACAAAGTGTTGCTTCGCGCTACCAATATTGTTTGACTTGGCTTTAGCATGATCCTCCATGATTTCTCTAGTGAATCGGTCTAACCGAGCATTGTGCATAGCAGCCTCATCTTTATCTTTGTCTAGAGGCAACAACAACCATCGGAGCCATGGAAGGTGCTCCGCCAAGAAGCTTGTCTTGTTAGATTTTACTCCACTGGATAATATGCCCTTGAATTCCTTGCCCAAGGGATCCAATTCACCCTTGGAATTAATAAACCGCTTCCCGAAAGTTAGCCTTGTGATGTTGTTGAATGACACAGTCCCTATATACCTCCTTGCTTTGAGAGGTTTGCCTTTGTTCTCTGTTCAAACAAGAGATTACGTCAAAAATCAAAATTCACGAACAATTATTGGTCGAGATCACTTCAATACCTCTGATAAAAAACAGGGATTGTTTTCAAGGATTTAAGGTACAAAGTTTATTTATGTCGGCAATTATAACTGTTAGCCAACACAGAAATAGCGCAATTTTTATAACAAATTACAAACAATGGATCTAGATTAGTCATATTTCCATATAGGTTCTGGCTTTGCTTCGGTGAGTAGTAACACATGGCCTAATGTGCAGTCACATGAATAACAACTAAGTGATCATCAATCATAAATCGATTTGGTGGTCTAACCTAACAAAAACCTAACAACTTCAGGTCAAAATTGTGATATTTCATGATGCATTCACCCAACTCCATATGTTGACTATTTTTTTTTTCACTGCTACTCGAGCTACCATTGTTTTAGTTGACCACTTCAACAAGGATATGCTGGCTTTTGTTTTGAACATTGGACAGGTTCCAAACTTATAAATGGGGCCAGCTGGAGAGGGTGTTGGAGTAATGGACCAGTTGAGTCATAAGGTTTAGGTGACTAAAATTATCAAAGCATCACTTTTTAATTTTTAGTCAAACCGTCCAATACAGTTCAACGAAGCTAAAAGTTTAATAACCCCAAGAAGAAAGACTACCAAATTTTAGTTTACCATAATTACTCTTAAAACACATTTAAATTCTTAACAATTCGGCAATTTCAGTAATCGTTCATAAAAATTTAAAATAGATAAAAACAAAACGGTAAAACATTCCCCAAAAAACAATCTATCATGAAATAAATAAACAAAACAGTGATACGTGACTATAATAACAAACATACAAATGAAAGTAGTACGGAGTATATCCGAGTATGAGTTACTTCGTATGAAGTAGGAGTCGCATTTATTGACTACCAAGTGTTTGCAGTTGAACGTCAAACTATATGCCAACTCTGTTAGAAGACAACGTTGGACAGGGAAGCTGTTTATCTTGATTTTTGCCACATCCACATCGCAGATGTGCAGCGAATTAATTTGCTCCATATGTTTTCTTCAGTTACGCTGATTAATTCTAAATTTTGTATCATTTGTGTTCTGAGTGACGGGTGCACAAGAGGCGCTGTGTTAGGCTAATATGACACATCAAGAAAGATTTCATCCAATACTAATATAGAACAGATTAGTAGTTCGAATCCATCCTTCCACATTGTAATCACTGTTTTCGTTTTGGATATGATATAATCCCACACTTTCATATTGAATTTTACCATGTGAAGTAGCACCGTAGTGATTTACTCCGACATACCATTCTTATTCTTATCTTTGAATCAAAAGTCGCGGAAGTTAAAATCATTAGAAACTTAACCTTCTTTCTGTAGAGATTTTCGTCTGTGTTTTTTACTTTATTTTATTTTCTAATAATGAAATCATATTTCGCCAAATAATTTAGGAAAGGGAACATACAGGTACAGTCAATTGTTGTTAACAAAAAAAACCAACACACCAATTATTGAATATCTTCCTACACAAAATAGTTATTATTTTAATCTGACGCCTGTTAAACCCTTATTGATTACTTGCTACGATGACAAATCTGTCATATAAGAAAAAATAAACATAATGAATACTCTTGCTTAGAAACAATGATTTCAAGTCTTAATATGATCGACTCTTCCTTAAATTTTAAGTTTTCGCCAAGATGGACGTTTTTCATGGTACAAGAAGCTACAGGCCAAAAACTGTTTACTATTCGATGCCATCACCACTCAACGTGAAAGCTGAAGTTAACATGAAATGCCATGATTCTAGTGCAGTTATTTTAGTGTATCAGGAGCCCAATGTTACAGGACAATGTCCGAAGCTCACATGCACAAGCCAACAAATACCCACACTAATAATTAATTAAATTAAAGGTCTTGCCTTGCCAACTTTGTAGTTAATACACCGACGACTTTTCATGGAGTCAGTAAGATTATTCCTAATGTTCAGAGTCTTTTTAGGAGGCTGCAATGACATAATATCGCCCACAAGCTTGCACATGTAAGTTTGTGGGAAGTTCGTTCACACATCACATTTTTGGATTTCTTCTCAAGTTGCTTTACTATATACATTAATCTAACGTGTTCTATGGGCTATGGCACTACATAACTATCATTAGAGTATAAACCATCATTGTAGCAAGAATTATTACTCGTCAAAAAGCTTTTGGACAAAAGAAGAGAAGAAAGAGACAAGACATTATTCCAAATTTCCAATATGCTTATAAAGGTTTGAGAGTGGTTTTTCTCTTTTATATTCCCCCCGTCCCACTTGATTGTTATCATTTGTTCAAACTTCCCCTCACATGCAATGTGCAAATGATAATAATCAAGTGGGACGGAGGGAGTAGTAAAGAGGGAGGAGCAAAATTGAGTTATGTATGCGAATTTGGATTGACGAGTACAAAATCACATTTAACGTGTAATTCAGTAATTCCATTGCCCATAAATTTTCAAATCTTAATTCTACGTAGCACAATGTGTAAACAATAAGGCAATAACAAAAGCTATACATCATTTTTGCTTTAGCCAATAGTTCAATTCGTCAAGTGGGTACCTTACGTACAAAATTTATGAAAGCACATTGCATGGTAATTAATCAACCTTTTATGTGGTCCCCCCCCCCCTCTATCTCCACTAGAACGCCCCTAAGATCCACCACTTAAAAGTTTCAAAAGTTAACTGGTTCGAGAAGTACTTCTAACTCTGCATAACAAATCTTAAAGTCTTATTTAGATGACCGTGTCATTGTCCTTTTGTGCAAGTTTAATTATAATCAGTCAAGTTTATCATCATATCTTTATATACTAAATTCCACTTATATAGTCATTATTAAATGATGACTGATAATGATATACAACGACTCCGCAATCCACGAGAACAAATATAATACATTATGTTTGCACAAATCTTAAAAAGTTCACATGTACACAACCTTATACCTAATATACTAGCGAAAGACAAGACCATGTTAGCGCAATATCAAAAAGTTCACATACACGCAACCTTACTCCTAAGTCCTAACTAATTAACGAAAAGAAAAAAAAAAAACATACCTGAATTTGTGCAGTCAACAAAAAGAGACTCGATCATGGCAGTGACTTCATCCTCTCTAATAGGCCTAAGAGCCTCAAGTCTCTTTTGGGTGAACAACTCCAACATACAAGCCTTCCTAACCTTGACATAATGAGGACCATAATCAGCCCAAATAAGGTCTTTACCATCTTTGCTAAATCTAGCAGATGATCTGCTCCTATGCCTATCGGCCAAAACTTGATCATGCTCCTTCAACACTTGTTTCGCCAACTCGGCATTCGAAATGACAACGTTAAGCTTAGAGCCCAACCAAAATGAGATGATTGGGCCGTATGTTTGAGCCCACTCATGGAAGCACCGAAACCGGACCGGCTTTATGTCGTAAAGGTTCCCAACCACGGGCCATGGCTTAGGGCCGGGTGGTAGCTTGTACCTGAACCGGGTGAAAAGGTTGTGTGCAAAGAAGAGGAGAATAAGGGACGTTGGGATTAATAGTAGGAGAGTCATGTTGTTTGTTGTTGTTGTTGTAAGAGTGAAGAAGAAAATATGGGTTGTGTTTTGGAAAGAAACATAAAAAGAGTGGGTTTTAAGGACAAGAGGTGGTGGAGGGGGGTTGGTGGGCTGAAAATGATGTGTGTAGTAATAAGAAAAGAAATCGAAAGAGTACTGATTACTGAGAGAAGGGTGCACCTAGTTTTTCAATGAACCATTATTTGGTGTAACTTGGATGGGATCTAGGAAATAAATTAAGCTGGAGATAGGTTACTGATTGTTACCTTGTAATACTAAAATCTTGAGTATAATTTTTAGTAACATTATTAGTCAAATGGAGAACCAAATAGAGAATCGCTTTCGGCACATGCATGTATGGGACAGAATACGTCACTAGTCTCAAGTGCAAGGAATTTGATAATTATTGAGACATATATTAATCAAAGTACACAATTTATTATGAGAAAAAGTTTAATTGTAAAATAAAATTATATTACAAATTGGATTCATTAAAATGGCTATTTTTATTGATATTCGCCCACTTTAAATCATATAGTAGTCACTATTAACTCATCTAATTTTAACATAAATTAAATCACATAAGAATTTTCAAAAATTGACTAATCACTAAGATCAAAGTAAGAGAATACTTTTAATACTTCTAAATTTTTGGTACAAAGTCAAAAATAAGCCACATAATTTTCTCAAAGTAAGGAGAAGAAAATCAGGGAAATTTAGCAAGATGCCTAAAGTTTTTCTTAAGGAGTATTCCGTATTACATAAGTATAGCGTTATGCATTGAATAATTATAAATAATTAAGTAAGTATGGTCGAAAATTAAATTATATTCCTATATTTGATGGAGCATAAATTCTTGTATGAGATTGTCTATCTAACTTAAATTTACAATGGTTCAAATAGTCAGATTTTGGTTTGAAGCACTGGTCCTTTTGTTTATGATGTTCATACAAAAGGATCAATTTTTCAACTAGGTCTAATTTTAAGTTAAAAAAGTAGACCATCTCTTTCAATAATTAGTGTTAGTAAAAATTTACGTTATGGTGGATTAATATTTGTATCGTATTGTGTGGAAATATGATTAATTTAAAGAAAAATATAATTATGTAAATAATATTGTGTTACTATAGTTGTGAATATTGATCATATATATTTACACCTTTTTTGCAATTATCTTAGTTTTCTTTTATAGTTTATGATAGATGCAGTGTATGACCTTTAAAGCTCAGAAAATGTTTAGGCTATAGCATAGAAATGAGCATAATGGTGCTGGCTTGGAATCAAGTTCGGTGAGAGAATGTGCTAGTGAAAGTTATGCTCTTCTAATTATTAGTGTAGGTTGTTTTGCTGCTTAAGACAGTATGATCCTGCCTCTTTTCGGTGTTTTCCCCAAACATATAGATACAGTCCAGTAAAAGGTAGTATGCCAATAAAAGAAAAGTGATGCAAATGGAGTGATGAACAAACAATAGTGGATTGAGGTTGGTGAGTTTAAAAGTGCGAAGGCAAATTAAATAGATGAAGGTGGGGCTACTGATTCAATCTTAATTGGTAGACAGTGGTAGGTGGATTTTATTTTTTACGCAAAACGTACAAATGTTTCCAAGTCAAGTATTTGGATTGCACATTTGCACTGAGTCAAATATGGTGCGTCTTGCGACATGCATATTTCCTCCCTTGTCAAAAGCCGAAATGGACCGAACATTTCACAGGTATTAATCCATACACTTCACTAGTTTACGACACTAGCAAGAGACTGTATGACTATTCCCATAACTTGGGAGTTAAATTATCGAGCGCCTTTTTACAGTCTTTGGTGTATATTCTTCTTTTAAATTTTGTTTTGAAACATAAATTGGTGTACATTTTTTTTTACTTCAGAATACTAATTGTTATAAGTTTTCATCGTGAAAATATAATTTTTTTTATTTTAATTTAAAGTTCTGGAGTGAATTGTATTCATTAATTCATGTTCTACATAATAGTAAAATAATTATAAGTTTTAAAATTCCCACCTCTTTTGGAGCCTCTTTTTAAGCATATAATAGTTTTCAACTTCCTCTATTCTTTATGTTTGATTCTCACACATTCTACAAAAAATATTTGATAGTCAATTTACAAAACAAAAGGTTCCTTTGTTATTAGTTGAAATTTGAAGACTATATCAATAGTATTGTGTGTAAAACACTTTAATGCTTAAAACATTTTGAAATTTCAATCATATATTTTGAAAGATATTGAGCAATTAACTAGTTTGACTATAATGTTGTGAGTGAATGAAAATGGGTTATCTTTTTAATAACTAGAAGCCAAACATAATTACTTACTATAATCTTAGTTATATATTTTCTTATGGATCAGTCTTGTATTGGACTTCAATCGTTGAAATCAAATTAGACTTCTCCATGAATTGTATATCTTAATTTCTCAATGTATCTTTTTGTTTAAGGAATGTCAACTTTTTAATATTGTATAACATTTCTTGACTCAAAACGTTTAAATATCTCTTGATTCTTTTATATCTAGCTATCTAATTAGATCAAACCATAAAAAAATAACTTGATACTCTTCATAGCATCTTATTAGTGATGCTACCTATTTGGGTTGTGGGTGCTTTTTTGGGGGGAATGTAAGGTGTAATATCTTCAATTCTAGACTATTTCAGTTTCTAATTAAAAAAAAAATACAGACCAAAGAAATGGGATGGACTCGATTCGAAAATCAAATCCATAGTGACCCGAAACTATTTATCAGGAGCATAATTTTTTTTATACCCGAATCTCAAACAAACCATTTAAATATAAATATTTTTATTTTCAAAAAAATATAGATATAATTACGATTGAGTTGATCCATGAACATCGCGGCCTCAACCCATAACAAACTCGAAGATATCAGATTTAAGTTTAACTAGCCCGGCATATTTAATAGGGGGACCAACAACTTTGAAGTTTAGAACATTTATTATGGAGGCTATTAGAATGATATCTTCAAGTCTTCAACTATTTGTCGATCATACTACATCAGATACATAGATTTATATGTTGTTCTCACTTTTTGAGGTGAGTCTTTGACCTCCATTTTAGTACGTAAAATACTTCGTTAAAAATTATGAAACTCATATCATTAGATTCGTATTGAAAAGTACTTCCATAATATCATAATTGTTAAATGATATAGTTTATATACTTTGAGAGATAATTAAAAGCCAAAAGCTTACCTCAAAAAACAAAAACGACAAATAAATCTATATAACTGTGAGTAAGTACTACTCTATCTGGTAGTAATACTCAATAATCTATAAGCTTTTAATTTGCAGATAACTATTAATATTACTTTGCCCGAGAAATTTAATTTGTACGACAAGCATAGGCGTGTTATGCGTCACTATACTGGAGAGCGATAGATGTATGTTTTTGGTAGTGTATCTGTGTATATAGTTTTACATGATACGGAGTGAGTACATTGTTTATGAGAAGATGAGATATTTGGCCATGTTTGCCTCCAACTTCCAACCTCCAACTTCCAATTAAGCAAGCTGTACCTAAGTCGATGTCACAATTTGATCGCTGTTTGTGCAAATAAATAGGGTGGACAATTTCCAACTTGTTCAGCCACTAAGGTTATTGCTTTCGTGCATCATTCTATCGATCCTGTATTTGCTTTCATTGTTGGGGACGCGGGAGGGGGTAGGGCAGTACTACATACTAATCACGGTCAAGTGGTAATCAACTTATGGATAAGACTTAAGAGCGTGATGATAGAGAGATCTTCGGCCTTAGCCTTTGAGGAGGCCTTTTTCTGTGCATTGATGGCGTACCTTACCATACTGGCAAATTGACAATGCTGCTACAGAGCTTCTTCCGTTGGCTCACCACTATCTTGATACACAAAAAGAGTGAAACAATTTTAGCCCTTGGTGCGTTAAAAAGCAGATGTTGATGAGACTGACAACATGAAGTTCAGTAGGGGATTTAAAATTGCACATTTAGGGTGTAACTCTATCATATGTTTAGAATTTTCTTCCTAGATTTTTCTATCATTTTTTCCCCTTTTCTACTTTTATTCTACCACTTTTATATTTACTTATATTTTTCTAAAAATTTGACACCCCTGATTATGCTGCATTTGAACTTCTTTTCCGTAGTCCTCATGCATGTAATTAGTAATTTTGAATATATGCTTTAAAAGATGACGTACAAATGTAAAGTGGGGTCGATGTTTGCTCGATGTCTATTTTACGACTTAGTGTTATCTCTTACCAAAAAAAAAAACGACTTAGTGTTATCTTCTCCCTCTTTTCTTTGAGATATAAAGAAAAACATGAAAGCTAATGGTAAGCCTCACGTCCTTTTTCCTATCTGTTAAGCTACGATCATATTTGATTTTAGCCACCTTCAGCAACTGTCCTTTACACCTTTTTGTTTAAGTATTTATTATTTATTATTTATTTTTTGAACCTTTTTGAACTGTTTTGAACCTTTTTGTATATGCTATATATATCTAACCAATTATTATCTCTCTATTACAATTGATTAAACAAAAGCTAAATCAAAATCTGCACAAGTCATATTGTTCGTTTTACCACCAAAATCGGAAGTCCAACGCCTTCTTTTTACAAAAACTTTCATTAAGGGATCATGCCAACTGCCAACAAGACTAAACTAATATATAGACATCTTTTACTTCTAGTAGCGATTGTTTGAAGAGTTTATTGTTGTGTTTGGTAAGTCATTTCAGTCACCTTATTTGACCAAAATTTCAGTCACCTTAAGTTTTAAGGTTGTTTGGTAACACAACCTGAAATATATTTAATGTGGCTGAAATAATAAGCTAATAGGGGAACCTGAAAAAAAAATTTCAGTCACCTGATCAGGTTTCAGACACCTTTTCAGATTTCAGGTATCTTTTTAGTCCGTTTTGCCAAACACAACCCATGACTCACAAATTGAGTTTGGCACTAAATGTCATTCATAAATTAACTTTCATAGTTTACATAGAATTTAGACACTCGGTATCAACTGATTAACAAGCAAGTGAATAAGTGATGGGGTGTGGTGAACGATGCAATTTTGATGAATTAATTTAATTCGCATCACTTGGTAATTCCCTTTATTTTATTTCTTTTAGCATCGGTTGAAATAAAGTACTAACAAGAAATAAACAACGGAAGAAATATTGGTAATTCCCTTTATTGATAAGAAAAGAGAAGATATATTGATACACACACTCATCTATTACAAATTATGTTGAGTTATTAGCATTGTATTTATACATATAAAAGTCAAGAGCAATTTGTGATAGTCAAATTGTTTATTGATAGATATTCATATGCCAACCAGTAATTGTTGTGTCCAACTTCATCATTCTGGTTTTAGCATACAACAAAGTTACATTTGGTGTAGGAAATCATTTTAGTCAAGATAAACCAACTCTGAGACAAGAACATCATTCACAAGTCAAAAGTGTTAAGTTGTTTATTGTTTCACCAACCCCTTGATGAAGACATTGGAGACCTAATCATCAGCATATAGAAGAGTCCAGACATTGCCTACTCCTCTTTTAGTACCAATAAGATTTTCTTTATTTTTTTCAAAGGACATAAGAAAGTCAAGCAAGTAAGAAAAGTTCAGTAAAAAAAAATGGAAAAAGTAGCAAATTTCACCTTGTTTGTGCCTATTTTGAGAAATTTAAGAAAAATAAGAAAAATTCCAAAAAATAAGATTAGTCGAACAATAAGCTTTTATATAGAAAATTTAGATAGTGATACACTTAGTGAAAATTGTTTGCTATTCTTATGTACTCTATAACTGTTGATGTTGTCGGAATATTTTTGATATGAAAGCTGTATTCTTGTCCCACATTGATTGGCGAAAAAACAAGTATCTACAGTATAAGAAACGTCTTGCAAGTAGATTGTAAGATGTATTCCATGGATTATTGTATTCATAAGTAGTTATTATAATGGCTTAATATTATTATTGCTATGGATGTGGTTATCATAGACTTTGCAATGGGCATGAGGGCATTATTTACATAACCAAAACATATTTTCCATCAAACAGTAGTTCGAATTGCTTCTGGTAAGGTAGACTCCATGTTGATTTTTTTTGTGTTAGATTATGCAACTTCACAATCAATCGAGTTTTGTCCCGGCTATAATATATGGGATTTCATTTGCAGATATGTTTTTTTGTTTTTGGGTTTTCACCATCCAGTTTAGTCTAGAATCGAGTTGGGTACGATCACTAATACGGTAAAATTTTCCTCTGAGATTTAAAACTGCTGCCCTTACCAAGTTACCAGTTAATCTAAGTAGTCTGGATTTCGTTTGCAAAGATGTAAAGATAAGGAATTTAGTTGTAGTAGTATGTTTATTTCATATTGACCCCACGGCCCACGCATGCACAATCTTACCAAGTCTCTTATATTAGACTTGAATATCTAGACCATTTTTGAAATCATCGTGCCAAACAACTCAGCTTGGCATATTGAATACTCCTTTTGCTTAGCCTTTATCTCCTTAAGCTCAAGCTTGATGTCCCTGTTGCCCAAAATAGTTGGTAAACGTGAATGTCTAATGGACCTAAGGTTTACTATTTCCATGCAAATAAGGCCATAAGGACTAAGGAAATTAGGAGGGAAGTACTACCTGTTTTTTGGATCAATTGTTAGAGCTTTTTTAATATCAGCCTCAGCTTTGTCCAAATCGCATGTTTTCAGATAAGCTTGTGATCTTCTAAAAAGAGCTTTGATGTTGTCGGAATCGTGCTTTAAAACCTGTCACGTTCAAATATACCTATGTTTCAGCAACAAATTCACTAGCTAGATGAAACTAACCCTGTCACATGCAGAGATTAATATATCAGTATATTGTTGGCATTTTTGCTACATGGAGTACACAACAATTGAGTTTAATACTAGCATAACCAAATAGTGATTTTCTAATGAAAGAAAGATCCTTTCAGTTCAAAAAGGACAAATTGAAGAGGAAATTTCATAAGGATAGCCTACTATATTGGTAGTACTTCCATCTATCATGAAGATTTTAGCTTGAATTTCTATTAGGAATGATCAGAAGGTAATTTACTGATCTGCCTTGATTACATAAGAGACTACTTCCGATTAACATGTGCAGGTGAAAACAGGGTTGGAATTTGGAAACTGGATAAAAGTGAAAAAACAAACCTTACTGCATAGATTTGCAGCTCCCACATAGTCCCCCAATTTAAGTTTACAGGCAGCATTGTTCAGATCACACGATATAAGCAGCGACTTTGCTAGGCGCTTCTCCTCGTCAGAGAAACTGTGGTTGAATTCGATACATTTCACAGCCTGCACAAAAATTACACCAACAAAATATTATTGACAGCGATTGTCAGGTAAATTAAGCCCTTGTTTAAACAATCAGAAAAGACGTCTTTCCTTCTCATATTTCCTGGAAGCATGCCAGAACTTCCCGGCCTTGAACAATGAATTGCCATCTTGCTTCTTCTTCTCACATGCCTCGATCTTCTCCTGCGTATCCATCTTCCAAAAGGGTTTTTCCTAGAAACAAGAGGGCATTGATCAAAAAGAGAGACACAGAGGAAGAATATCAAGTCATAGTAACCTTCAGTTACACAGACCCAAGTTACATAATTAGACATTCCACACCACGTTGAACTACCAACATCTGACTTCTGGTCATCCTATAAAACATGACATTTGGACATTTCAACATACGCCAAGACAATATGGCAATATTTGCGCAAAGATGGCCAATCCTGATATCAGGACTTTGAACTGTTGTCTGTAATTATATCACTGACTTCCTTTGAACGACTAGGAAAATGATTTTTGAGGGGTAATATACCTTAGTGAAATCAATCAGCTCAATCTCGTAGAGAAGCCTTAAGTTACCCGAATCTACTTCTGACATTCCATTTCCTTGCATATCATAATTGATCAATATTTGTGCCTTTTCTTTCTTTTTCATAGTCATTATTGCTCTGTCTAAGCTCTCATTAGCTTGATCTGTCCACCAGTACAGCAATCTATTCAACATCAAAGTTATTGCAAATAGGAAGATATAGAATGGGGCCTTTATGAACCTTGAAGACACATATACTCGAATGGCTCTTCATAAGACCCCTTTTGCTTGAATGTTTCTCCATCTTCTCTTTTGCGGACATATATCACTGCTAGATTGACAATCAGGCTTAAGAATTGGTGCTAAAATTATACTCGAGCCCATAAACAGACTGAAATCCACTTGAAAAAGCGATATGACTAATAGGCACCTTTCACCACAGAATCCTCATTCGGATGATCAAAACCTTCTCCAGCATAAATAATCTTCTTTAGGAGCTTCTTGTCTCCAAAAACATCAACAACACTTCTCCAAGATATAAGCTCAAGAAAGATGGTTATGTCGGAATTTGTGCTAGAGCTACCACTTGTTTCAGCTTCTTGACTTCCATTTCTCAATCCAAATCCATCTGAAAAATGGCTATATGTAAGGCTGATATTTTTGGAGATGACCTTGAAAAGGCGGAGTTTGGTTGAAGTACATAAAGACTTACAAGAGAACTTTACTGATAGCTCTGCCTTTTCATTTCTTCTCATTGTTTTCACTGCTTTATGGATGGCAGGACACAACTTTCCTGTAAAGAAAATCCTCTTGAACCAATCAAATTCAATCTTACAGCATCAGTCGAGTAATTTTTATCGACACCAGAGAAGATAACTCTTAAGTCTTAACAGACTTGCGAATTGACTTACCATCCCCAATATGAAAGGCCACATCCTCTTTGGATTTAGAAACTATTTCGCCATTCTCAAGCTTTGCTTCATACTTGACTGGCAATACATGGGAGGAAATAACGTTAATCACCATCACATGAACCCATATGAAGGAAAACATATCTGCTTGTAGTTGCTGAATGAAATATCTACCGAGTACTGACAATCCAAAGTAACTAAAACAGAAACCTCAGTCTATATAGTTAACCTATTGGTGACAAAGAACTACTAAGTAACATATCTATAGTATAGTAATAGAAAACTAACAGAAATTTGGATTAACCAAATAGGCATTTTCATGTGAATTAGTATTTGGTTAAGAAAGGTTCATATTATATCACCTGAAACCTCGTCAAGATCTTTAGGAGTTGCCCATCCCTCTCCCTCACTTACAATCTTCTTTAGTACTCCTCCGTCTCCAGTGACATCTTTGATGGTGTACCAAGAGATCATCTCGACATCGAAGATCAGGGTTGAATTAGGTGGAACAAGGGGTGGAAAACCAGCCTCTCCATAGGCCAAAGATGGAGGTACCCTGAAAATGGCTCTCTCACCCTTCTTCATAGTGGCGACACCTTCATCCAAGCCTTCTATGACTTCACCTGGAAGTTCACTTATCCAACTTGGTCATACACAACCAACATTTTCCATATAGAAAAGATAGTATTTTAGTGGAATATCAAGCAACATCACATGAACTGATGAACAAGATAAACCGAGAAAGTGGTATATTGTAGACAGTGGCGAATGTAAGAACAAAATATTGGGATATCCATATTATAGTTTTCTTCTATTTTCTACCACTCTCTTACAGTTTTTATACTGTTTTCTACTTCCGTTCTACTATTTTCTACCATTTTCTAACCCTTGTCCAAAATGAATGGGGTTCCGCCGTACCGGTACACCCCTGGCTACCATGGATCCGCCACATTTGAAGACAAATGCATATTATGCGCTAGGAGTATATTTCATATTTGATAGGCTATGATTGTTTATCTGCTGGGTGAACATGTAGAATCAACAATTACATAAACAATGGAAGCTACAAAATGATTATGAACCTTACCTCTCCAAGAAATAGAACTTAACTGATTAACGACGTGATGTTGTTTCTTACTTGCTTAATTGTATTGATAAAGAAAATGCTAATATAGTATGATCTTACCTCTGCGAGAAACTTCACTTATTAACAACCTGAAATCGTCTCTTAAATTAATATAAGTTTCATGTTCTACAAGTGAGAGCTGAAGTACTTACATTGCCTCAATTTGAACTTGAAAGGTGCTCCATTCTCATGACTCGAACCCAACGACGGGCCATTTTCAACTTGTCCACTATATTGAACTGTTACATCACAAACCACAAGCCATTGTTAGTAAACAAGAATGTGGAAGTCACATTAATAGAACCTAAAATAGATTAAGGAAGATCTCACGAAACAATATGTAACAAGTCAGAGAGATAAGGTCACGTAAGAAACGAAATATATTTACAGGAAGTGTTGCTATAAGAGTTCGAAAACAAATATATGCTATTACTACATTTACTAGCTAGCTAGAAGCATACTATATATTACAGTATCTCCTAAGCCAGATTTCGATCATGTGCAACCTTAACTTTACTCGCTAAGGTAGCTGACACTTTGCAGGATAAACTAATATATCCAAACCAATGTAGCAACTTGGTACGGTGTAAATTTGGAAATAGTTCTAACATATCCAACATGGTAAAAAATGAGTGTTTTAACAGTTTTGAGTAGTTTGTGCTGCACACCTTCGACTTCATCACCAGGACATGGTGTTTGCCAAGTGGTTCCACGTCTTAGAATCCTCTTTTTAAGGCCACGGTTTCCGACATCTTTCTCCGGCAACATCAAAAATTGAGGCTCATCAGTTCCTGCATTTGCAATGGGGAGGGATTCCTCCATTGTCAAGAAACAGATAAAACAAAAGTGATGGAATGGAGATAAGCCGTTTGTTTCCCTCCTTTGGATTTTTTGTTTACTCCGTATTTGATTAGAAAAGAGTTGCCATATGGTGCTTGTTTAAAGCCCATAAGTTAGTAGAGATATCTCGGGCTTAGATTAAAACCTTACTAGAAGTTTTGTCAAGGCATACACATTGAGATTGACCCATATCAAATGAGCCATCAAAGTGCTTAACCATTTCCGTATCAACATAAATAGGAAGGAACTAGGCCAATCTGATCAAAGGCTAAATGGATCTACTTTGAACCCACTAAGCCCAAAAGTAGTTCCATTGTAAACATATGATGAGCCCGATCAACAAATTCAACAACATATGTGGAGATCATGATATAACCCCTGCTTTGATACGTGAAGATCAGTTATCCGAGAGAAGCAAAATGACTTGAACATTTTGATATGATTTGTTAGGAATATTCAATAGCTACACAAGTGCTTCGTATTAGGCTATGTTTTTGACACGTCATTTCAAGTTCTCCGTAACTTGTAAACTTATATTAATTTATTTAATTAAAGAATACATATTTGACCAAAATTACAAGTGTTTGGTAGCTACATTTTCATAGTAGCTTATAAGTCTTTTTTATCTTATCAAAAATAAGCTAACCTAACTACTTCAGCTTATAAATTACTGATCATAAATTTATTCTTTTTAATCCAATACTTTTTTACCAAATGACAAGTCTACTCATTAAATTCTTAATATTATTTTCAAATATAAGCATGCCTTTTTGTCAAATATAAATTACTTGCTTAACAAATTTCACCAAACACTTCCAAAAATCAGCTATTTTATCAGGTCTTAAATTTCAGCTACCTAATCAGTTAACTTATCAGTTTTCCATCACCTTATCAGTTTTAAGTCACTTATTCAGTTTTCGGCTACCTTATTAGTCTGTTTTGCCAAACATAGTCTTATTATAGTCCGATAGTCATCATCATAAAACAATATATCATCATTGATTTAGATGAGGGTCTTGAATTCTTGGCCATATATATCTTCAATTATAGAGGAAATGGATATGGAATATTATGATATCACTAGATAGCATCCCGTGCT
>CAAKMY010124027.1:0-18363 GCA_901111285.1 Corrigiola litoralis | reverse complement strand
TCTGTGCCCGAATTATGGGTTTGTACGTTTGTACTTCTGTTCTCCTCATATAGTGAAATCCGGGATCCTCTGGTGGACGTAGCCATCATGTTGATGGTGAACCACGTAAAATATCTGTCTCTTGTCTTTCTTGTTTATTTTCTGTTTATTTTCTGTTTATACCGTAACTACTCACCACCGCGCTTCCGCACAACAGTCAATCATTCTATTTTTATCAGTTCTGAAAGGCCTCTCAAAAACTCACATTTCAGATATAACGGTTTGCATCATGGTTCAAGCTACTTGGAGCACCTAAACTTCTTGAGTGCCATCAAGACTAAAGGTGCACAAGCACCCGAGGTGGATCTAACTGACGGTTTGATTTCAGTGGCCATCGGAGTTGCGGCTCAAGTTTCGATAGAGCAGGGTCGATTTGTTTCAATGGATGAGGTCCTGAAATAAGTGGTGATTGCTGCAACTCATCTGCTTGCACAATTGAGTGTGGAGCGGGATATCTGTGTAAAAATTTGAAACTTGGCATGTTAGCAACCAGTCCCATCACAGGGTCTGAAACTCTTTGTAAATCATAAAGAGGAGGAATAAAAGTGTTGTATTGATAGGCTTTGATATCCTCCACCCCCCCCCCCCGGCCCCCTAATATAAATAATTTTTCTCATAAACTGAGCGAATAGAGCAACACATTGAACATGAAATCAGTTGTTACACATTATTTTTATTGGATAATGTGGGAACCCGCAGCCGCTATCTTTGCTGCGCTCTAGGTAAACCCCCGGGTATGCGTAATAGCATGCAAACCACGCACATCAGGTTAGTCACATTGTTACCATTGTGACAGGCTTTGACTCAAGTGACATGTATCAAGCAAATATTCCTCATACAGTTGCCGTTGAGAGGATTTGAACTTGAGACCAAGAGGTATCTCACCTCCCACCTTGACCAATTGAGCCAATCTAGAAGGGCCCGTTATTACACATTGTTATAGGCATAATCTTTCAATGACTTGAACACGATCTTTTAACTATTTTTTCCTTCCAAACACTTTCTACTCAGTTAACTACCTTAACAGATATAATATTCCAAATATTTATTCAACTATTTTATCATTTTTTCAATAACTTATCAGAATTCAATTATCTTATGAATTCAACTACCTTATTAATACTTAGTGAGAATTGTACGTATTTCGATGAAGTATCAAGGAAATTCGTTGAAAAAAAAATTCAAGGCAAGAATTATGATAATCCTATAGCCGCCATAACGCAAACTCATGTTATTTCCGTTTATTAAGAAAAATATTACTGTCATTATACATCTTACAAAGGGACATTATGAGGATTAATTTTTTTTTTAAATGTGGCCCTTATTGTCATAACGCATACGTCTAGTTTGGAGAGGTATAACATTGATGTTTTTCGAGGGTCTCGAGCCTCAAACATCTAGTTAAGCTAAAATATCCTCTTACCCATTGATCTAAGTGACACTTTATATCAACCGAACGCCAAAGTAACAAAATTGGCCCAATAATTGATTTAACTGCATTGGTATAATATCAACATAAGGTGTGCACCAAAAAAAAAATAATATCAACATAACGTGTTGGGAGAGACCGTTTACTTGTATGACGCAATTCTTAACCATTTAACAATCAAAAGGTAGATGGAGCGTGTTATTTAAGCAGTGGAAATCTGGCGCGCATTTGGTAATAGCCGTTAGCAAACAGTGGTGAGCTGGAACTGGAACATGGAAGACGATGGAGGAGGAGGAGAGAAATCGAGCTTCGTCATCGGCATCATCGAAAACCGCGCTAAGGAGGTCCTTTCCTTTTTTTTCCCCCACTCCTTACTTCATTTTTCTCAATTATAAATTTTTGCAACTGTTTGACTTACTTAAGATATTTAGCGTAATTTGACGAATAATTATCTTCATTATGAGTGTAAATTTGTTGTGCGCAAATTATAAATCATTCAGCGCTTCGAATTGTTGCGTGATCATTTTTATTTAGGTTATGTGAATAGGATGTGCTCAATTGGCGTTGAGTTATTCGAAATGTAGCTTGTTTTTTTTTTTATTATTATTATTATTATTTTTCTCAATGGTACTTAAATTCCCTGCAACTGTTGGACGGACTTAAAATATTTAGCGTAAATTGACGAATAATTATCTTCGTTATGAACTTATGACTTATGAGTGTGAATTTGATGTGCCTAATTTACGATACTTGTTTATTTTAGCGCTTTATTCGAATTGTCGCGTGATCATTTTTGTTAGTTTATGTGAATTGGATGTGCTCAATTCACGATACTTGTTGCTTAAAGCAGTCCTTTATTTTCCTGCAACTGTTTCTAATAATTTAGCGTAATTTGACGAATAATTATCTTCGTTATGAGTGTGAATTTTGATGTGCGGACTTTTACGATTATTGTGGTTTATTTAGTGCTTAATTTGAGTTGTTTCGAGTTGTAGCTTGATCATTTTTGTTTAGGTTACGTCAATTGGATGTCCTCAATTGACGATACTTGTCGTTTATTCAGTCCTTGATTTTCCTGCAACCGTTTGCAGAATTTTAGCGTAAATTGACGAAGAATATCTTCGCTACGAGTGTGAATTTGATGTGCGGAATTGACAATGCTTGTTGTTTATTTTAGCGCTTAATTACAGTTATTTCGAGTTGTAGCTTGATCATTTTTACTCAGGCTATGTGAACTGCATGTGCTCAATTGACAATACTTGCTGATTTTTCAGTCCTCAATGTCTGTTATTTTGAATTGTAGCTTGTTCCTTTCTATTTAGGTTAATATAATGGATTATCGGTTATAGAAAGTACGGACTTATCGAGGTTATAATAAGGAGGAGTATGTTGTTCTGCTTATTTTGTAGCTTGATCATTTTCGTTTAGGTTAATTAGCGTCGATTATCAGTTTTGGTAAAAATAGGGGTATGTCGTTTCGCTTATTTTGTAGCTTGATCATTTTTTTAGGTTACAGTGTAGATTATTAATTTTGAAAAAATTGGAGTATCTAGTTTCGCGAATTTTTGTGAGAGGAGTGTAAGAGGAACGTGATATGCGGTTAATTTGGTAGATGAGTGGAATGATTTATACGAACAAATAGAGTTGACTATTGCCAGTAAAAACTGATTAAAATCACTTGGATGTAGTTAAAATCAAAGATTGTTTAGAGAGGTGACTTTTACAGCTGATTTGTTTAACTCGCGTAGGTGTTGTGACGATTTTTGCTCTTTATGGATTTCGGCTCAGTTTGGTTGGAAGGAAAAAATGTTCATGAGAAATGGTTTTCTACCGGAGTCTGACCATTTGAATTAACCAGGAATGTTATCATTACAAGTAAACTAAGCCTTCGATAATCGCATATGGATCGTTTCTGTTGTTAATCTTTATAATGATGATTGCTTGGGTTGAGCTGTTTCACATGCGTGTGAGAGAGACATTTTTACTTTAAGATGGCATGAGTGCGAAGGAACTGCTGGTGTTGTTGAAAGGACATAGACATAGAACAACATTTCATTTACCAATGTTAGGATATGGGAGACTCGTGTGTAGATACTGTATGTCTTAGTTTGTCGGAGTGCTTACATATTATAACTCTGTGGAGTGACAAGTTGGATTCTATTTATATGGACAGGTCGGAGTTGCGGCTTTGGACTTGAGATCTGCTTCACTCCACCTTTCTCAGTACATCGAAACCAGTAGTTCTTACCAAAATACCAAGACTTTGTTGCATTTCTATGACCCAATGTCGATAATTGTTCCTCCGAGTAAGTTGGCCCCTGATGGTATGGTTGGAGTGTCGGTATTGGTGGACAAATACTACTCAGCAAGCAAGAAGGTGATACCCTTTTTTATCAATGTCCAACTTCCCGTGTCTAGTGCACCCTTTTCCTTATGTAGCACCTTGATGATGAGAAGAGCTGGTTTCTCAGGTTATAATGGCCCGTGGCTGCTTCGACGATACCAAGGTTGAGATCTGTCCCCCCAAAAGTTTTATTGAGATAATTGATATCTGACACCTAATATTTGGTTGATGATATCGGTGTGTTTCAGGGAGCTGTCTTGGTTAAGAACTTGGCTGCAAAGGACCCCTCAGCCCTTGGTCTCGATAGTTATTACAAGCAATATTATCTTTGTTTGGCTGCAGCAGCTGCCACCATCAAGTGGTATATTATAATTTGCGTAACATTCTGTTTCTGAAAGATAGTTTAACTTCTTGTGGACTTGTGGTCATACACTTGTACCAAAAGTAGCTGATCGAAGATGGGCAGATAAAAGCTCTCAACTGATTCCATATAATTGTTTGATCACATTATCAGAGCCATTGCTCATATACTAGAGTTTTAAAAGTCATCATGTTTTTCTTATCTGCTTATGGAAATTATTTTGATGATTTGCAGGACTGAAGCAGAGAAAGGAGTTATTATAACAAATCACTCCTTATTGGTATCACTAGCTTCTTCCCTGTCTTCGATTGTTCTGTGCACAGCTGATTGAATGATCTCTATGCATTTTATGGTCTTAGTAGAATGCATATCTTTAACATAGCTTGTAGTTGTGGTGAAAGTTGACTTTATCCATCCTTCCAAATTGTTGAACTTTACATGTATGACAATGAGATTCGGGTAATAAGAGATTTATGGATGTTAATGACTGCATCAGTGCCTCTTGCTCCTTGTGTCCATTTAGCTTCATCAGTGAGATGTTATATGTCAATCGTAATGCTCTTTGGTGCTTCCCAATAATTGCGTATCATGCAGAGGTTGAGTTCTGTTGGTGGTGTACAATCTCAAAGTTTCAAATACTTCTAACTTTTCAGGTTACCTTTAATGGATCATTTGATCACATGAATATCGATGCTACTAGGTATTTACCTGCATCTCTAGTACAGC
This sequence comes from Corrigiola litoralis, assembly GCA_901111285.1. Classification (NCBI taxonomy): domain Eukaryota; kingdom Viridiplantae; phylum Streptophyta; class Magnoliopsida; order Caryophyllales; family Caryophyllaceae; genus Corrigiola; species Corrigiola litoralis. The sequence goes on along the minus strand of CAAKMY010124027.1, from coordinate 13,464 downwards.
TTCATCCCTCATAATCTGAATATATGATATTGCTCATGTCTTTATCTTATAAATGACAGCGCAGAAACACTGTTGATAGTCACATTGAATGTACAGGCAGATCTATTAAGCTGTGATATGTCAGACAAAGATCTCTCAGTTCTATGAAGAAAATGCGAAGTGGTGTTTATAGTTCACTTTTTTAAAAATTTAATGACAGCCCAATAATTAGGATTTAAGTTTCTGGGAGCAATATGTAAAAAAAGAGAGTCCAGACATACCACTAGTCTAGAGCACTATATCCGCCAATGACAGTTCCACATGACGCGAGGCATTAGACAATGTTTCTTTGTTTGTTCATATTGCTTTTTCATGTGTGATATACTTGTGTTTATGCTCTTTGCTGGCGCTGAAGTCAGTGGACACGGTATTAAGTTGTACCATCTTCCAACAGTGTACAAAACTTGGAACTCATTGAACCATTGCATTCCAATCTTTGGGGTACAAACAACAAGAAGAAAAGTCTTTTCCATATGCTGAAGACAACAAGAACTACAGGAGGGTATGCGTTTTGGTTCTCTCTGTTTGCCCAGTTATATGTTTCAGAAACAATACCATCACATTTTTTTCTGATGTTCTTTTCTCGTAACACTTAATGCACTAAACAGAAAGTTCTATTAGTGTTGCTTGCTTAATTTGCTGAGGATTAGCAGCCTGCAAGTCGGTAAAAGGGAAGAAACTCTCAAAGCTCATTAAGGATTTTCAAATGACTTACAGGCCACTTCAATAAAATAACACATATTCAAGGCAATAATCCGTTACCTTCACGAAGTATGGGTCGAAGAATGGTTATACCGTGGAACCGTAGGTAGTAGATAGAGAGCTGGTGCCTTCTCAGTCAATTCTTGCTTCTTTAGCTGCTGTCTTTTATAAATGAAAAGAGCGCTTCTCTATATCCTTAGCATGCAATAATGCAAATGCATTAGCTGCAAAGGAAATTAAGTAAAACGTGCTGCCTCTTTTTTTATACTGTCATCCGCAGAGTCCAAGAAATTTATCATGAATTTCGATATTTGTGCAATTTTATTATGGATTTGTCTTGTTATGCTCTTCTAGTTTATGTGGCTAATCATTACTGATAAGTTATTGTTTGTACAGTACTAGACTACTCCGTGCCAATCTTCTGCAGCCTTTGAAAGATATTGAGACTATAAATGCTCGGCTAGATTGCCTGGTTAGTGCTTTATTTTTGTTTATTGAACTTCTAGAACGTAGTAATCATCAGCATTGTTTTATTATTATTATTTTCTTCTGAACTTGATGGGAAGTTTGCTCCTTAAATTTCTAGTTGTTATAGCACTTAGAGGACATATAAAGCGTGGGACGATGGGAGCATAATATTTTGGAGTTTCTGAGCATCATTTTATTTTATATATGAGGACCCATAGCATGATACCTTATACTAGCATTCCACTACACCAGTTCTTGTATGTTCTAGATGATGAATTGACTAGCCGGAATGATGAACTGACTAGCCAGAGCTATTATGTCCTACTTACATTGTATTTACTAAACTCTTATATGATCTATGCATATAAATACAATTGTTAGATAGATTTTCTTTTGGAAGGAAGCTCATGTGGTGTATATCTCTCAACAGTCTCCCTTTCAATATTTTGTGGACTGAGCTTTCGAGGCCCAATGTTGAGATGTGACCCTGTTTCATTATTTGCATCTAGGACGAATTGATGAGCAATGAGCAGCTCTTCTTTGGACTCTCTCAGGTTCTCAGGAAATTTCCAAAAGAAACTGGTAAGGAAGAGCAAAATGAGCTGATCTATTTATATAGGATTGGAAACTCTAGAAATTGATTTTAATGTAATTCTTTCAGATAGGGTACTATGTCACTTTTGCTTCAAGTCGAAGGTCACAAACAAGGTATTGGGTGCTGACAGTGCTAGAAAAAGCCAAATTATTATATCAAGTATTATCCTTCTCAAAACTGCTTTGGATGCCCTACCTCTACTTTCCAAGGTAAATTATACGACTTTACTGTAACTTACAAATTTCAAATTATTCAACATGAGTGAAGTGCTTGTTATCCATTGTACTAGGTGCTAAAGGATGCAAAAAGTTTTCTTCTTGGAAACATCTACAAGTCTATATGTGAGAATGAAAAATATGCCCATATAAGACAAAGGTATGGGAAGCCTTCTTCTTTTCTGCTATATGTAATTTCGATGCGGGTTCCATACCTGGAAATTGGAATGTCGTTGAAACAAACTAAAGCAAATGACTTCTGAGAAAATACACAAATTGATTTTGTAGGTTGTTACTTGATTTGCATTTCATGCAAACATATGTGAGAATGGCATCTTTTATAGCTAGGAATCAGGACACCTTCTGATATACCCTGCTCCTCTATTTTGTATTTTGTTCACAATTTGATGAACCTTTAGCAGCTGAGCCTGAACTTAAAATCCTCACTAGAAAAAGAGATATTTTGCATTTTGAGCTTATGTCAGGCCATTGTTAAATAAGCCTAGCATAGATGAAGAAATAGAGGAATAAGGAGTCATTTTTCTCCAAGCTACCCGCCTATGTTTTATGAATACTTAACGTGTTGCATATTAGGAGCAAGAATCAGCGATCTAATATGATCTAGAAACTAAGGGAACAGAACAGATTTTTTTTGCTTAGTGTTTTTTAACTGAACAAGCAAATTACTTTTCAGAATTGGTGAAGTTATAGATGAGGATGTGGCTCATGCAAGGGTTCCTTTTATTGCTCGGACACAGCAATGCTTTGCTGTCAAGGCTGGAATAGATGGACTTCTTGATGTTGCGAGGAGGACATTTTGTGACACTAGTGAAGGTAATACCTGCATTTGCGTCAAAATTTATTTGATTGAACTAAAAGCATTTCTTTCCACTTTTGACCAACCAATTCCATCCTTTGCCTGACAGCTGTACATAAGCTTGCTAACAAGTACCGTGAAGATTTTAATTTGGCGAACTTGAAACTACCTTTCAACAACAGACAAGGATTTTACTTCAGCATCCCTCACAAAGATGTCCAAGGAAAGCTTCCCAGCAAGTTCATTCAGGTCGTGCTTGGAAGCTCCTGATTCTATGTATATGCATATACATGATAATCCTTTCTGACTCTTGCTAGCAGGTCGTGAAACACGGAAACAATATACACTGCTCTACTCTGGAGCTGGCATCTGTGAGTATCATCATACTGGAAAACTTTGTTAAAGTTTGAGCATGAGAATCTCATATGAAATGTATGTTACTTCAGTGCCCAATCTGTTAGCATTTTTTGCGGAATTTTCCTGAACCTTATTACAATTTCGTGTCTTCTGGTTCAAAACAATTCTCTTTGAACCGGTTATCACATCTGGTGAACTTCGTTTAGCTTAAAGATTGACCTAGGAGGGTGAAAATTGGGTGCCTTGAAATATTTGATTGCCCTCCCTAAGGCCACACCTACTCCAGAAACAAATCACACTTATTGTCAGTGATATGTTAACATTAACATTCTCATTTGTCTAGGTCAGATCTGTTAGATTGTCCTCTGGTAGGTGTGTTTACATGTTTGCATAGACACCCGAGTAAGCCACCTGAACTTGGACATGCCATGTAGAGAAATATCACAATCATCCTCAGTCTACTTTCAGCTTCAAAGCCTGTAATACCAGGCATGTCTCATGATTCATGACAAATGTCATGAGATTTTTGCGCAATCATGTTAATTACTTGAAACCTTTGCACTTTTCTTCCTAGCCTTCAAATATATCATTGTTTGACTAGACCACTGTTGTGGAGTTGTAGACTGTTGCTTCCTCCTATTCTCCCATAAAATACTATGTCCAGATTAATTTGACGTATCACTGACAGTTAAACCAATAAGAAAGTACTTCTCATGAGGTTCCCGGATATGGAATTAAATGTAAGCCGTCTTACCCTTGCAGTTAAACCAATAAGAAACAACCAGGTGTGTTTATACTTCCCTTGTTTCAACATTGAGAGTAAATATATCTTTGGTAGTCACCCACATCAACAAGAATTTATTACATTTGACATGGACAAGTTAATAATATAGTAACGGAGCTGATCTGTATCATTGTCAGTGTGCAGTTTTAATTTTTAGTCTTCAATGATTGTCAGTATAATTTTGATAACTTAACTTTAAATAATTTGTTTGTATAAATGTCATATAATGACGAAACAACTAAAAACTGCAAATAACTCTTTCTGATTTACCAAAAGTGGATCTTAGTTAAAAAGAAAACAGAAAACGATGTTGAAGACCTCTTATGAGTGGGTGTATTTGAATCCAACGCTGCCATGCTATGTGGATCTGTCCCAGCGGAAATCTGTTCGAAAATTGCATGTATCTTGGTTGGGATTTTGTTAAGTGAATAGCTTTGCATTTCAGTTTCATCTCCATGTGTTCATTCATAAAAATTCTACCTTCATTTTTCATGCAGAGATCTGATCTTCTCTTTTGCCCTTAATTTTGCAGTTGAATGTGAGGAACAAGTCTGCAGCTGCAGAGTGTTGTGTGAGAACAGAACTTTGCTTGGAAGGTTGTATCAAATCCAATGGTAGATGACATCTGTTTAATTATGGATCTTGTTATTTGCTTTTTGTCATTTTGGTATTAATACTTCAAAGGGGTAAGTATTTTGTCCTGTTTCAGGCTTTCAGCAAAACTTTATCTAGGAAATTATAATATCGGATGATTTTGGATACTGCATGTCATAAGTAACTATGTGATTAACTTGGAAGGCAAGTTTGGCATACAGGCTATAATAAAGTTTGAGATAACTTAGCCAATTATCTAAAGGGATAATAGAATTCTTTGTCTTTGAAGACCTTCCTTTTTTACCCGTATGTAGTTGTGTAGATGAATGACTACTCTGTCTGACAATTGCACCACTTTCTTAACAAGTTGCCATTGATTCACACAGTTAGCTTCTCGTAATCGTAGTTCAATAGCTTCACCAATACTTATAGACTTATAGTGACTCAATAACACATAGTATAATGACAGGAATTGGATTTACCTCAACTGTTTTCATATAAGGAAAGGAACTCACTATACTGTCTAACGAAAAAAGGAGAAGGGATAGGGTCCTTTTTGTAATATGTACTTCTATTAAACTAGCAATTTTTTTTGTCACAATTGCAGCTCTCAACGATGCTATTAGGGAAGATGTATCTGTGCTCACTCTTCTTGCAGAGATTTTGTGCCTTCTAGATATGATTGTCAATTCATTTGCTCACATGATATCAACGAAGCCAGTTGATCGGTATATTAGACCAGATTTCACAGGTAGTGACTTATGGTAATCTCAGCAATGGTTTTCTTAAGCCTTTGAAGGGCTAGCATTGATGGTTCTGTCATTTTTATGTGGCAGAAAATGGTCCGCTTGCAATTGATGCCGGAAGACATCCTATTCTTGAGAGCATACACAATGACTTCGTTGTATGTGATAATTTTTTGCTTGTGATTGTCTTACCTATTATCTTGTTTAATATGAAAGGACCTAACAAACCTTTTCCCTTTCTTTCATTATTCTTCTTCCACCTATCTACCAGCCAAACAATATTTTTCTTTCAGAAGCATCAAACATGGTGATTGTAATGGGGCCAAACATGTAAGAAACACTTCTTATAAATGTTCTTCCGGACATGATATTATCTGTAAGCATATGTCCAGCATTGTTAGCTTGAATATATCAATATGTGGTTTTCACCCTTTTGCTGTCCTTTAGAACATCAACAGAAGTTTAAATCAACATGTGCTGCACTAGATACTACATAAACCACTTGGAGAATGCATTTACCTTTTTCTAATACTGAGTTAGCCACAGTCCATAAATCAGTATGGGTGAGTATGGGCGAGGTTGAACTAGTGGATAATGTCTGAAGTCATCAGTCACCAGTCACCAGTCACCACTTTGGTGTTTTGCTTCTTATATTCATCTCCTATATCCTTTATCTTTTCAAAATTATACTTGACGTGGAGCCTTTCTCTAACAGTCTCTGCAAACTGGTACAGTGACATCCTTCAGTTGTAATGGTTCTCTCTTTAGGAGGTTCTTCTGGATGTTTATAGAAACAGATGCTTTCTTGAAATGAAATAAAATTCATGTTTTTCCCTTTTCAGGAGTGGGAAGAGCACTTACCTCCAACAGGTGTGTCTTATTGTCATCCTCGCTCAGATGGGTTGCTATATACCAGCTCGATTCTCTACTATTAGAGTGGTTGATCGCATATTTACACGAATGGGGGCTGTAGATAATCTGGAATCCAACTCTAGCACGGTATGACTTTCTAAGAGCACTATTGTATTAGTGTATTATATGTTGTGCAACAGTGAGTAGAACATCTGTCGAAATGTTATGTCACACAGAGTTGGTTTAATCATCATACCCTCTACTGCAACTGTTCATGGTAAAGGGCGCACGGCAGTAGGATGTGAATGATAAGAACTGTATGCATTTGTCCCTTTATTCCTGCTAACAATTTTGATTTACAAAAGACACAAAACTCTCCCGGTTAATGGCAAAAGGAACCACTCAAAGATTAAAATTTGACAATCCTTGTTAAATGAAACCACTGCTTCCCTGACCTTTGCATGTAATTGACACTCTTCATGAGGGAAGGCTACATCATTGTAGCTGAGTGAAAAGATATAAACGCTCCAGAAATCTGATATATAACAGTTGTTGCTAGCTGGGAGTTGAGACAGACTTGCGATATTTCGTAACATTGCAAGTACTGAAAGAATGCAATGAAGTTCGCATAGGTACTGCTTTACCAACGTAGTAATTATTTACAAAGCCAACATAGTTGATTTGGTAGCTTGTGTTCCTTCCATCACCATGAGTAAGCCTCGTCTCTTGGTGGCTTCATGCTTAGGTGCTCACTAGACTAAACAGGATTAGTTTAAGCTACCCTCCCGGGGCACTGGCCCTCTATACTCTCTGAGATAGAGGGGTCCTGGGGGCTCTTCCTATTCCCAAAAGCTTGGGAATGTCACAGATCATTTTTCTGTAAGATTCTTTTGCCAACAGGAGTTGTGTAAATGCAAGAAGTTTAGCAAGACATTTCCTTTGAACTTATTTATATGACGGAAACATAACCATTGTGAATTCCTTTGTAAAATTACAGTTCATGACAGAGATGAAAGAGACAGCATTCATAATGCAGAATGTTTCTGAAAGGTACATGTAAATATTGAATGGTGCTTCAGATACCTCACACCTCTCATATGATTGATTGTGATCGTGGTGTTGTTTTATGTGCAGAAGTTTAATTGTAATGGATGAGCTCGGGAGGTCCACTTCTTCATCTGATGGATTTGCAATTGCTTGGAGCTGCTGTGAACATCTGTCATCTCTGAAAGCGTGAGCATTTGGCATCTACTTATTCTGCAGACTTTCTTAATGGTTGTCTGGCCTAACAACTCAAAAGTTACTGAAATTCTCCAGATATCTCTACTTGAGATAGGACCCACCCACCCCAAAAAAATAGAGATCAGAAAATTATGGAATAGGGGGACTGGAACATTCAAGAAAAAACTTCTGCTGCAAGGATGCAACATATGAATATTTGTTGTGACACTTTCTTTCAGGCACTTAATCTGAACGGTCCAGAGTTTAGACTCACCTCCTTCATTCCCTCTCCCCACTTAAAACTCCTTCCCACACAAGAAAAAGGGTTTTCTTGCTTCTTTTGAGTTCTCCTCTTGACTGCCACTGACTTCTAGTTCATATGACACACTCCTCCTGTAGAGGTTGAGGCCACTTTTGGTAGTCATTTCTCAATGATCTGGGGTTTATTATCATTATCTGTTGTGCACTTGTCGACTTCTTGCATTCCTGCCACTTTTCACCAGTATTTCGTACAAATCTCCGTACACATGTGAAAGAAGCACCTTATTTAAGTTAACCTGACAAGATGCACTAATAGATGTCCATCATTCGCGCTACAACTTCCAACTTTTGTATATGTGGCACAGAGATCTGAAAAACTAGCTTCAAGGCTACAATTGCCTGTTGATATGCCAAAATCGATGTTAGAACGTGTTTCTATAAAAATCTTTTCAGATATGTTTTCCTACTCAAGATTTGAAGGTTGTATTAAGTTCTACTAAATATCATATGCACACCTGTTGATAAGAAATTTTTCTATTTCTTCCCTAGTCTCCAATGCGTTTCTTGCTTGCTTGTATGTGTTAGTTGAAACAGCTAAAAGTTATTGGCATAGAGTTATTCGGCAAAGCTGATGTTAATCTGTTGCTGATCGTAGGTATACTATTTTCGCAACTCATATGGAAAACCTCTCAGACTTAGCGACCATGTACCCTAATGTGAAAATTCTACATTTTCATGTTGACATAAGAAACAACCGCTTGGATTTCAAGGTAGCAAACTGGATTTTCTGGTGAGGGCAACATTTTTATTTCTTTTTTTCGGCCCTTGACCAAATGCCTTATTGTCATAACAGTTTCAGCTGAAAGATGGACCTCGGCATATTCCCCACTATGGCCTTCTGCTTGCAGGAGTCGCAGGACTCCCCAGTTCAGTGATTGAGACAGCTTCTGTCATCACTTCGAGGATCATAGAAAAGGTGATAAATCCAATACCAGTAACTACTTTTGTTATCCAACAGATGACACAAAATTCTGTTCATGAAATTATGAGAATTTTCGAACCATCTAATGCGGTCTAAAGGAAAAAGTTTAATTGAAGTTGAGAATATTTTTATTTAGTTGAACCAGTCTCTACTCAGAGAGATCTGGTTCTGATCCTTTTTTGCCTGGACTTATTGCAATGTCCCGGTTCATATCCATGGGTAATGCACTCTCAGAACTCCATTATGCAGATTAACTTTGTGTTTGGTGCCTAGATCTTGCTTCAGCCATGACACTGAAAATTTTCTCCTGTCTGATGACGCTATGTTTCTGATAATTTATTCAATGGTAATCTTTGTTTCAAAAACTTTAATTTTGTTAGAAATTTTATGCTGTTGCGCTGCACTTACTTATGTATGTCTATTCCTTTGTCTGTGGCCAGCTGAGAATATGTCTGATCATTTTGAACCTGTCTTCTACTTAGACCAGTGGCACTCCTATAGACTTAACATAGTGCGCTTTTTGTAATTATTTGGAAGATTTAAGTTGTGAAGTAGTTACCTTTTCAGTATTAATATGTACAGGAAGCCAAGAAGATGGAGGTGAATGAACTGCAATACTATCCGATTCAGATGGTTTACCGCGTTGCTCAGAGACTGATATGCTTGAAGCACTCGAATCATGATGAAGATTCAGTAAGAGAAGCACTTCAGACTCTTAAAGAGAGCTATCTTAGTGGCAGATTATAGACTTTTGCGCCTATGGAACTCCTCTCTTCCCTTGACTTGTAAAAACGTTCACATATCTCAAAGTACGAAAATTACTCGCAAGTTTGCTTCTCTCCCTCCTACATGCTAGTAGGCTAATCTGAACCAGGCACCAGAGACCTAGATGGACTACCATCATCAAGGTTTATGAGGGTAATGAAACAAAAATTGTGGAATCCTAGGGACAATAAATCAAGATTGGTGGAGGAGGTTTCTTAAGCCTTAGTCTTGACATTCAGATGAGGAAGACAAGTGCTGTCCAATATCCCAGCAAACAGCAATGGTGAAGGCGGTGAAGCTTTTCAGTCATGGTGTCTGTGGCTCAGAAGCCAATAGAAGTCTGTTTCGAAGCTGCTTGGAAAGAAGCATTTCAGGAGAGGAGAAATATGGCATAGGACTGAAAATATCCAGCAGACACGACTCTGTCTAGCTTGAACTGCTAAGTAAAACAGATCTAGTTCCTCTGCTAGAACGACAATACTTTAGAGATCCAGCTTCCTGCAAAATGCCAATGATCGTCAATTGAACATCTGTAGAAGGATGTCTTCTTCCCGCAGCATCCGTTATGCTTGACTGCTAGTGAAATGTTTACTGACCGCCCAATTAATAACTTGAGAGCAAGTTATAGGCTCCGCTTGGATAGATGATCCACTTACCCAGTCACCCAACTGTACTCTGTACATACAAACAATACAATTTCAGCTCCACCCACTGGTCCGGCATCAATGAAATGCGTTATCCAACCAGTACAGACTTGGACTCGTTACTAAGAGCTTCACATAATTCTCACATTTACGTGACCTGTGTAACTTGTGCCCAACTAAAGAAAACACAATCATTCTCTGTACAAGAAACTTGGTTATCCCAAGAGCTGTTGGCAACTTGGCATTGCATAGTCTTTAAAATTTCAACCTCCAAGCAAAGAGCTCCATAGGTGTATTCCAGTGCTCACTAAAAGATCAATGTATCGCATAAAATTTGGCAATTGTACTTCAGTAAAATTTTAAGAACCTAAGTAATCCATTGCTGAAGTCGTAAATTAAGGCTCGCACACAAGCTTGAAGGCTTTCAAAGCAGAACAAATTATCGATTGATTAATGGTGCAACACAAACAGACATGGATATTCTGATGCAAATCAACTGATGCCTGGTTCAGAATAGCCAACTCGCATATCAAGTTCATAAACATTGTGCAAACAACTTTATCACGAGCTAAATTGGTCAACGACTGGCAACTCCAAAAGCAATTGAACATCTTCCAAAATCCAAGTGCAAATGAACAGGAAGCAATTGAGCAAAGCATATTCCTTCACGAGAAAGCTCTCCTCGTGATCGCCTACTACAAACTTAACTACTATTTGACCCCAAATGTCTACAAACCTGATACCACTGATCTAATCAAGACCTTTCTACAAGTCATGAGGGTTACAACCATAAAAATAGTAGGCGTTGTAAATAAAACTACATAATGCAATTGTAGTCACCACTACACTAAACCACCACCAAACTTATAATCAAAAAAGCGATCCAACTCTTTCTGCAAAGGATTATGAAAAAGTCTCGGTCTTTAATTTCCACTACAAATAGAGTTCAAAGGACACCAGAAAAACAAGCTAAGTAATCAAAAGCAACAGTAGAGACAAAACAAGATGCCTCAACTTTCTGTCTAGATAGATAATTTCGAATTCTCAACGACCTTAGTAATCTCAATTACAGAACCAAGAACTGATGCAGACAAAAAGGACACAACAGACGACACCAAAATGCAGGCAAAAAGACCCAAATCAACGGTATCGACGGAGTGAGAGTTGCTGGTTTCTCTTCCAGGTAGCCCTGCGAGAAGGTCTGGCTTTGTGGTGCAAATGACCTCTGCCTCGGAGTCCTCTGTATTTCTTTCCTGCTGAGGTAAGACCACGAAGCTCTCTGTGCTTGTGAACCGGATTGCAGATCCAGTTGATCCTGGGGTTGTTCCTAACAGCATTGTGGGCAGGGTCGACAAGAATAACTTCATAGTACTTGTAGGTTGAATCCTGCACAAGACAGGGCAGGCATTAGAATTTGACCGTTTAATAGATTATTTCACAGGTTTTACGTGTTTTAAAAATGGGCATCAGGTCTTGAGTCAAATTGACTACTCCATCCCAACATGCCATGAAGAGCATTGAATGGGACAGCAGTACGATTGAATAAGGAGAAAGGAAAGAAGAGAAAAGGAAGCAGTAGCAGCAGCAACAATAATAATAATAACAGTAATAATAATAACAACAACAACAACAACAGTGACAGATGTTCCAACCATAGCAAAGCCTCATCTCCTGCAGAGCAGTGGTGGCTATAGCTACAGGAACAAATAAACAACATTGCCCAGAAATGAGCTCAGCTACAGCAGAGCCTCCAGAACCACAGAGTGGCGATGGCTACAGCTGTACAAACTCAAGATGCATTCATCATCTGCCCCTTTAATAATACCAAAAAATGAACTGAAAGAAGAGATAATCAGGTGACAAACCTCATTGATCCAGTAGGAATTGAGGACCCTAAGACCACCCAATTTGCGGCCAGCACGCTCCTCAGCAACTGACCTCTTGCTACGCTGGAACTTGAGTTGAGTAACTCCCTGGTTGGTAGGCTTACCATACACAATACCCTTGGGCACTGGCCTCTTGCGACCACCTCTCCTCACACGGACACGGTACACAACATATCCCTGAAAATAATTTAAGATAATACCTTCAGAAACTAAAATAACAAAACACCAACTCAAACTAAAGCAAACCAGACAGCAAGAGCTTTACATAACATCCCTTGCACGCACAAAAAACATATAAAAAAAACTAAATCATTATACCATATACACAAAAAACATATTAACGAAATTTACAGCAACGTAGAAGATCAAACATGACAAACAAGAATAACAGTTTTGGCCATACAAGACTCAAAGTAACCACTGATTAATCAGACAGCTTTACCTTACATTACTTACAAACAGCTAACATAATAAGGTAATATAAAACCTCTTTTAAATAATAAATTTCGTAACCGAGAGGCACAAGATATAAGCCACATTGACAAGATGACACCACGACACAATTATTTCTCAGTTTCAAAAATATTAGAAACAACAACGTTCCACTAAAAACCAAAAAACACAAAATAAGAGCACTTCCATCACTGAAATCCTACCTCACCCTAACGTAACCCAACCATTAAAAACATAGTATTGAAAAGAGTGTAAAAAACTTAAGACAAAATGAACATGCTTCAAAAAATAACCCACAATAAAGCATAATCATCACTCACAGAAACCCAATCTTCACATTTCCAATACTTGGTATTTATTAAAAACATTAAAACAAAACTAACAGAAATGAACATGCTTCAAAAAAAGGCCACAGTAGAAAAGTAGTCACATTTCCAAAACATGTACATGGCATAACAAAACATCAAAAATGACGATAAAAAAAATAAGATCTTGCAACCCACAACAAGTGAAATAAACACGGCCATGAAAATGAATAGATAAAAAGAGAGACCTGCTTGGCCTTGTATCCGAGACGGCGGGCCTTGTCGGGTCGGGTCGGGTGGGTGACCCGGACGATGGAAGGAAGCTGGCGGTACTCCCAACAACGTACCCTCAAAATGAACCTCATCACATCAGACTGCTTCTTCCTCCATAGCTCCTGCACGTACTTGTACCCTCCTGCAAAACCCACATCATCATTATTAGACCATACTGTACATATGAAAGATATAACGTAAGATCAGATTATTATTAGTGTGAAATGGAGAAGAGGAAGAAGGGTACCCATGGTTGGCTGCTGCTGGCGATGAGCTTGTGAGAGTTACTAGGGTTTCTACCAAAATGAAGGGGGGACTGAGGATAAATGGGGGGGGTTTTGTAGGGCAAAATCAAAAACCCTTGAGTTTCTCATGGGCTGTGTTTTTGTTTCATCTTTGGCCCAACATTTTATGGCCCAACATATTATAGCCCAACTGTTATGAAATTGTTTTTTTTTTTTCGAAATAATTATTAAACTAGTTATGAAGCCCGTGCGATGCCCGG
>CAAKMY010123996.1:0-13421 GCA_901111285.1 Corrigiola litoralis | reverse complement strand
AAAAATGGTGAGAGAAGAGAGGAAAAAGGAGAAAGGTGGGAGGAGAGAGGAGAGAGAAAGGGAGGTGAGTCTATGGGAGAAGGGAGAGAAGGGGGAAAAATGTGCATTCCAAGTATTGAAAAAGAAAATTTGTTTAACTATGAGGAAGATGATCTTCCACCCAAACTTTTCCTTTTATTTTCCCTGTCCAAATCAAACAAGGGAAAGTTGGAAAACCATTTTCCTTTTGGCATTTTCCTCCAAACCAAACAGGGTCAAAATCGTACTAGGATATTAAGAGAATCCAAGATGCATCAACATAGTGACATAGCGTACGATTAAACTAAAAAAAATGATCTCTAAAACCAAATAGGATTAGTATTTGGCTAATATTTGTGGTTGGACTAATATTTGTCAGGTAACTGTGTATTTTGTCAACTACTCTGACTTAATGTTGGCTGTTTGTAGTCTTCAACGTACAGTAAAATTCAATCTATAAACATATGCACTAGCACAATGATCTCTTTGACTTCTGCTGTCTATAAAATGGACGGCATTAGTGATAATTAATTGAATATAGTCCTAATCACACTTACGCCATAGATTTTATTGAATGGTATACTTCAGAATGTCAGTAATACATTACATTTTTAGGAGTATATACTTAGTTGACTACACGTCTTCATGTTCCATGGCAGGCGATCACACGTCTACAGTTTGGCTTCCCTGTCCCTGTATGCGGCTGAGGCGTGCAATGCCATAATGTGGAAACTCCTCACCAAATATTATTTCTTTTCTTTAGTTCTTAGTATTAGTCCTGGAATTGTATGTATGATATATTAGTATGTACCAATGTATGTATGCATGCTTTTCTGACTATAAATAGTGAAGAGTACGAATTTAATGGAACAAATCTTTTTCTTACCACAAGCATATCCGCCTCCCTTGGGCTTAACCCAGAGACCCTCTTGCCTTTCATATACCTCATCTAATCATCTTTGCCACCTTTTGCTCCTTTTGCCTCTCAAATCTTTTGATCAAACCCTGTCTGTAAGAAACTTCAAGATTCGTTATTTTGTCGATTTACTTTTGCTCGTGATCGTGTATAGTTTGCAAACAGGACGGAATTGAAGGAGATTGGGGTACAAGAAATTTCTGTTTAATTAGCTGATTGTTTTGTCATCATCAACTTGCTAAGGGAGCAAGTCAAAGTGAGATCTACAATCAAGGGCATGTGTAAGTAGTTTTGATTAGCTCCCTAAAGTCTAGACTAGATTACTCTTCAAACAAGTATTTCAACATGCATTTCCATCGTTCTTCCTCTTCATCCATTTTACCATCACTATGTTCTCTTCACACTTTCATTGGCTTAGCCGTGATCTTATGTGTATATATCACCTTGCAAAGCTCAATATCGTTACATGACAAATCTCTTCCATCTGAACAAATAAAAACTGTATTGCCTTCAACTAGTTTACCATCCCCTAGAATCGAGTTACAAGAAACTCGGTCATTAGTTGATAAACCTCCTCCTCCTTATTCCCTCAAAGAAAACACCACTCAACCAGAGATCACAGAAGGTTTAGCGCGAGACTTCGAGATTACATGGGGAGATGGCAGAGGCAAGTTCTTTGAAAATGGTGATCTCCTTACCCTTTCACTAGATAATTTCTCAGGCTCAGGATTTCAGTCCAAAAATGAGTATCTATTTGCGAAGATTGATATGCGCATTAAGCTTATTCCGGACAATTCTGCTGGTACTGTCACAACATTTTATCTATCATCCAATGGAACAGCTCATGATGAGATAGATTTCGAGTTCCTCGGTAATGTGAGTGGCCAACCTTATACTATACATACGAACATCTATGGCCAAGGGAAAGGCAACCGTGAGCAACAATTCTACTTGTGGTTTGATCCTACGGCAGATTTTCATAGTTACTCCATTTTGTGGAACCCTTTAAGGATTGTTTTCTTTGTGGATGGTATACCAATAAGAGAATTCAAGAACATGGCGAAGATTGGTGTGCCATTTCCAAATAAACAGCCCATGAGGATATATTCTAGCTTGTGGAATGCTGATGATTGGGCTACACAAGGGGGAAGGGTGCATACAGATTGGTCTAAGGCTCCTTTCGTGGCCTCATATAGGAACTTTAAAGCAAGTACTTGTGTTTGGTCGTCTGGATCATCATCTTGTGGGTCGAATCCTCGTCCAACAGATTCGGACAGTGCTTGGTTGAAGGAGGAGCTGGATTCAAAGAGTTTAGAGAAGATGAAATGGGTGCAAGATAAGTACATGACATACAATTATTGCAAGGATAAATGGAGATTTTCGGAAGGACTCCCTAAAGAATGCACATTTAGAAGGCCTACAAAGAGAGGAAAGCACTCCCTATAACATACATTCTTCTTGTTGTACTATTTTTTTTTTTTTTTTTTATTCTTCTTCTTCTTTTGTTTTGTATTTTTTTTTTTTACTTCTCATTGTTCAGTTACTTCTTTTTGAGTTAGTCAGAAACATTAAAATTGTTCTCGAAATTCATACTACAACACAATTACCCAAGATAGTGAAATACTGAAATTTCTGTTTTTTAATTCGTATTCTCCCATCTACCTTGGATTTGGTTTTCTCATTTTATTTCATAGTATAATGAGATATACTCCATATACAAATGTACAAATGGGACCTCAATTGACTACTATCCAATTGAAATCTAACATGATTGAGCTATTTGACGAGTTCATATCAATATGCATGTTATGAAACATCTAATAGAGATGATCTATCTTATTTTATGTATTATCGAAAGTCCTATTGTCTTTAAATGCCACCACATCCGGGATATATGGTGTATGGATTTATAATCAGGAGGCTTATGTGACACAAGAAGAATACACGAACACATGAGATGCAACAAAATTTGGTACAAGACATATGAACATAGGATCATAATTTTGATTAACATTTCTTTGCAGTATAAAAGCGTTTATACTAACATAAAGACTTGTGAGCTTGATCACTATATAATTAAGCTCCTTGTAATCCCCTATTCCTTCCCAATTTAAATTTAGTTTGCAAGACATTAATATGTGCCTCTTTATTTACCAAAAACTTGAGAAACACTTATTATCCTTTCGCTATCTTAGATTTGTGCGCACTTGACGAATTTCTCGACATAGGTAGCTATATAAATCGCGAGAATAAAAATAATACATTTGATTAGAGTTTTCTCATTCCAATTACAAGATTGTAGATTCACTTTAATATTACTCCCAACTTTGATTGAATGAAAAACGTGCCTATAGCCGGCACTCAGGTAAATCGAGTCGATTACGATTTTGATTTTCTTAAACTGTACAGCTTTGTTAGCTCTAAACATATCGTACTTTAAAAATCAATAATTGATAATTACACATTTACACTTCATTATTTATGAGAGGTTTTTCCCTCTATTTTTTCTTCTTCTTTTTTTTTCCATTTTTTTTTTTTTAATAATTAGATAAAACCAACAAACAAAAGGTAGTTAAAACCGTTAGTTCGTTACACATCCAATGGAGGCAAAAAGACAAGACTTATGGACAGCACCAGACAAAATCTGCCACGTCATCTTCTGTTCCACTCTCACTGTCTTTTTCTCTCTCCTCGCCGTCCGTACAAACCACCCATTACTTCGCCGACACGCAATCTCCACCGGCGCCGCCCTTTCTCTCCTCGCCGGCGCCGGCAAGGAAGCCGCCGACCACCTCGGCTACTTCAACTCCTCCGGCGCCTCCGCTAAAGACGCCGTCGCCGATGTCGTCGGCGTCGTGTTCACTTGTGCTCTGCTATCTGTCTCCAAGTTGATCATTCGTCGTAAGTCGAAACTCGACGACGGTGATCACGTTGCCGGTGTTTCTCTTGTTTGATTGCCGCCTTTCAAAGTTGCTTTTTTGATTATTTGTTGTTATTGTTATTTTATTGATTATTCTATATCATAATATAGTGATATGTATCGCATTTGACTTTTGCGGTCAAAATTTATTAGTTACGGAGTATGATTTTAGAGCTTATTGAGGTGACTTTAAAGGTTGGAGGGTAGTTAAGTAGTTGTGGAGATCATTCTATTTTATTTGATGCTGTATCTCCTATATTCGCCATTTGACACATGTCTATTTGAATTTAAAAGGTGTACTAAATTGGATTGTTTGGATGATGCGTCATGGATGGGTTGAGACAGGAGATGAGACACCAAGTAGGATAGAGAATCTTTGCTCGTTTTGTGATCTTTTACAATAACATTGCCTTTGTATGGTAGAGGTCAAATTAGAATTTGTGGTCAAAGTTGACGAGCTTTGACTACGAAAACAAATTATAGATTAAATTAGTTAGAGTGATGGGAGTATACTTGAAAGCATGTGGTTGCATTTCTTACAAGCATAACCCTTTGCGCGTTTCTTCTTATCGCTAAGTAGCAAATAGTTGGCGCACTTCAGCTAAAAGGTCATTTGGAAGAGTGATGTATGTGTTACTGTAATTAGGGGTTTATTGTGTCTTCAATGATACTGAATAATAGTAGCTCATGTTTGACATGTGAGGTCGAAAGTTGTCAGACTGGCTATTATGTTGAATAGTGTATTGGTTTACAAAGACATGACGTTTTTTCTACATTCAAGTGTAAGTGCAGTGAGGTCTATGAATTTAGTGAAGTAATATGTTTTGTGTAACTTGAGCGGTCTGCATTCTGCACTTTTGCTGATCAGTTCTCATTATCTGCGTAATTGGAAAAATGCAGCCACTGTCTTAGGAAGTTTCAAAAAGTCTCTGCTGCTTGATTAGCAGAAAAAATGTCGCTGTTAATTGATGGGGTTTCCCTGTGCAGTGTGAAAAGGCTATAGGGGGGTTGGGGGGGGGGGGGGGGGGGGGGAAGAACTTTTTGCAATATTGTGGTAAGACTTACACACCTTCATCTCCCGTATGACGCAGTGTAGTATCTTTAGTCAAGGTAGAGTAATGGATCACTTGGATATTCGCGGATAAAGCAAGACCATGACGACAATAAACTTTCCAGTTCAGATGGTACAAGTGACCATACAAATTTTTGTAATGTACCTAATAGTCATCAACAAAGGATATTTAATGGCGTCCTCCATGGCCCAAAAGTCGTGGTAACTGGGAAACTTTAGTGTAGAACTTGAGCAATAAGGCCCCAAGTACAGGGCAGGTGCCACTGATTATACCAATGAGGAATGAAGCCCTTCGGGTTAGGTTTGATATGGCTGTGATGATGATGATCTAAAAAAAATAAAAAATCGGTGGTGGTTCTATCCAACAAAGTTGTAAGCGTGCACTGGAAAGTCTGGAAGTATAAGATACTAGCCCTCTGTTTATGTGTTCCATTTGTTGGACAGAAAACTTATATGTAGATTGGACACGCGGCCGTTGATATAGAAGTGATGGTTTTTGGACCTTATAGGTGGAAACATGCTTCAGTTACAAACTGTTTATGTTGGACCAATTTTCACAGCTTGATCATTTACTTACTCATAGTAGAGATGCGAGAAGAGTGATCTTCTTTCTGCCCATTTGAAGTGTTCTGTATTAAAAATTTGTCACTAAGGGTTAGGGCTGTTTCCATTTGCAGTTTGGTTAACCCTCTTCATCACCCCACTTCAGATAGGCTATTGAGCATTGATCTAGTACTGAATCTTATTTTTGGTGTGAACTTCAAAACATCCTCGGATTATATGTGGAGCCCTTGTAATAACAAGAACATTACACTAATTAAGATACTTTCCAAAAACTGACCTGAGTTGCAGCAATCCAACAAGAGCAAGCCTAGTGACATGGATACAGGTTTTTGTAAAGTGAAATTTCATTAGATGCTTATTGCTATCCATTAAGCACCTGATCTTAAGACTTTGTTTGTGTTTGTTTTCGTGTATTTAGCACCTGATTATGGGAAATAGACTAGTGTTGGCATCACTAAAGCTTCTCTTTGCAAGGCCTACACCTACTTAGATATATGGAATTCGCAATCAGCTTTATGAAATCTGAAACAGTACATAGTTCCTGCTTTTTAATCTTCTGCTAGGCACTGAAATGTTTGGATTACCGGTGACAAATTGAGATTGGTGAACTTCAAAGCAATAGGTTTGCTCTTTCTTTAGCACAATTCGCACTGTCATTTAAGGTAATAGAAATGATGATCAGCTATCTATATTAAAGAAAGAGACTGAATAAGTATAGTGGACGGCGATGATAACCAGGGCTTGTATAGGCAGTCTGTGAAATGAGGAAAATCCATCTATCACTTCCATATGGCACTCAACCAGTAGTCATTGCTGTAGTATGTAGCTGAATATTTTGTCTGTCTTTGTACAATACGGGGTAGGAAATCAAGTCAGTTCAAAACTACAATATTGCTGAAGCAATCATGGAATTACATTCTTATCTCTGTCAGTAAGCCTGTTATAATGTATTAGCTAAGTGAGCAAATAGTAATCAAGCAAATACAGCAGGTTGACTTACTCAGAGGGGCTTCCTATGAGCGGAACAGTGTAGGGAGCTTGTATTAGTTGTGTGTGATGTTTATTTGGCAGAATCTTGCTAATTCCACAATGTGCTGCAACATTCTACTATGAACTCATGTTCAAAAGTTCCGTTCTGGTTATTTTTAAATCTAGTGTATACACATTATAGATACGGAGTAGTATATCTTCAAAAATGAATATGCGTGCAAATATGTGGTAGCAAAATTAAAATCTTGAGGTTGCCTTTGCTATCTGGTGCAGTGGGTAAGGGATTAGTTGTATGTTGATTAGATGCTTCCTCAATGAAACTGTTCTTGCCATACGAATGAGTTTGTGAAGCAGAATATGTGGTATTGGCATTTGATATGGCCTAGACACTTACAGCTATGAACACGAGTATTTGGTGAAGTACATTTGACGGCATTCTCTCCCCCCCCCCCCCCCCCCGCCCCTTTGTTTCAGTTGATGGTGTGTGGGTTTCTCCACCCCGCCCCCCTCTTCTTTCTTTCTGGAGCTAATAAGGTTATCATGTTAGGCAAGTCCCTTGATCTCGTGGTTCTGTACTATGGTGCTTGTTGAATGCCTTGTGTATTCTCATCTGTTTGTTGTCAAGCTGAATGCACAGGAAGTTACTACAAGCATTTAGGTTATTCCAAAAGAAAATTTGTTTTTCTACTTCACTTTACTACTCCGTGCTTTCAGTCTTCCTAGAAAACTGCTTTTCTATTTCAAAAAAAAAAAAAAAGAAAACTGCTTTTCCCTGGGTCTCTTGAGACTATCTTTTCAGTGATCTGGATTAATTAGAAGAAAGGTTTACCCCTCGCTGAACCTGATCTCACCAAGAACAGGATCCATAATTGATGTGGTTGTTGTTAATGTGGGATCTTCTATTCTTAATAGTGTACACTACTGCATCTCTACGCCTCTTAATGATATATAGACATACATTCATGTGCAGGTACAAAATAGACGGAGAGAAATTGGGGTTTTCTATTGAAAAGTATACGTGGTTGCAGAAGACTTAACAGTGACTTGTATCATTAACTTTGATAAGTGAAGAGGCGACTATCTCCCCGCCGTCCTGGATGCCTGTTATGTGAGATTCCTAGTCATGCTGGTGAGCTTGCAATTTTCATTCTAGCCATGAGAATATTCGTATGTTGGTTTTTTTTAACTGTCTATTACTGTCTTTGATAATGTGCTTTTATCTTTCGAGTTCCTTGATCGTCTCTTATGTTCTTACTTAGTGGTGTTGCCATCTCTGTGGCGGGGCGTTGTTGGGGTTTTCATATTTTTTGGTGAAAGGTAGAGTGTATGATTGAACCATGGTCACTTGTGAAAATTGAGAATAATTAGAAATGTCTCATTCTTCTGCAGACACGGATGGTCTTTTTGGTGTTGGCTTCTGTCCAGTCGCTCCGCGCGATAGGCTCACAATTATAGGCCAGCATCTCAAAGAAAAATAATGCACAAGCAAGACAGTTGATCTTTCCCACCAATCCAAGCGGACTTGACATCTTACTACAGGAAACGCACAACCTTCCAATTAACTCTGTACAGAGGTTTTATCACAGACAACTTGATTTTCTCCTTAAAGATAATAGTATTTCTTGTGATTGATAATCAGACATATATACCATCTAAAACACACATAACTTTGATTCACACGATAAGAACTCTTTTGTTGTCAATAGTTCACCTTCTGAAACTCACTACCGCGGAAGGCTGCTTAAGGGCATCTTCATCTTCCTCTGGCAGCTTGACAGCTGTGTAAACACCTGCTCCACATAGAGCCCCAAGAATTGGGGCTGTAAAATAGATCCATATGCCTTTGAAGTTATTTGCAGCTATGGCTGGTCCCAATGTCCTCACTGGATTCATTGAGGCTCCTGTTGTAGGTCTATGGCAAAAAAATCAAATAAGAGCTTCAATAACTTGCACCTATGTGCTCAAAGTTAAATATTAATAGCATTTTATCATTCTTGATTTTTCATAGTAGGTTTCAATTTTTATCATAGAGAATATCATGGAAGCCTGACTTTGTTTCTTGAGGGTTATTATTATGTTGGTCCTATTTAATTAGCATCATTGCATATATGAAAAGAAAAAAAATATCAGGACAAGTGACACAGAGTGGTGACAAAGTATCATCCTGAAATGTAATGATTAGTCTCAGTTTGCAATTATGACTTGGGTTTTTCTAAGGATGGTAATAATAGAAGTTGAGAAGTTGAGAAGCTGAGGTTTCTTGTGACAACAATACTCTTATTCTAGTGTTTGATGGAGCATTAGTTTGTAATAACATAAGAGCAGTCCTCTCTAGTTCCAAAAGATAAATAGAAGAAAAGGAAATAAAGTTGTGTCCACATTTTACCTTATACTTATATATAGTCTTTTCTACTTTTCTGTAGTATTGAAAGTACCATCATTGATGAATTTTATTCAAAGCTTTGCTTATAATTCTACAATATTTTCTAATCTACCATGGATATGTTTGTTGATTACGTAAAATTTTCAGGTGCTATAGTTCTAACTTAAGTAAAAGTAACCTAGGGAATCAGAAATGACTACTGTTCAGTTCATCAAACCATATAAATCTGTAGCCATTATCAATTAATGTGGAGCCAAACATATTTCAGAATGGCTTCCTCCTAGTAGCCGTTTTGCATTATCTATATACTCAATATGACTTTTAAATATTTCACTGAACTGAATCATGATGGTTCAGAAAATTGTCATATAGTTTCGGCCATCTCTTTAATTTCCATCTTTTTAATCATCTTGACATGGTCTTAGATTTCTCAAACAATCCTTGCAAAATAAATATTCAGACTAATTTTGTTTCGTTTTCTTAGGCCGTAGACACCGTCATTCAAATTATATTGTTCGAGTCTAAAGCAGCTGCTACGTGGAGCATAAATAGTGAATTGCTGGAAGAGGAGAAATATTTAAAGGTAAAGGTAGTAGCATACCCAGCTATGAGAATGTTGAGCATAACAGTTGCTCCTACCGCTATTCCTGCCAGTTCTCCCACCTGCAACACAAGAATCCAGTGTATCTTAGCTCATGTATGTTAGTAGATTCAATTGATATATCCTGCTTTCCATACACATACGGAAAAAAAAAATTCTTTAGGACATCTTCATTTGTCAGGGTTCACATTCACTGCTCAGAACTTATAATGTGTATCACTATTTGCGAATAACATGATCAATTCTCAGTTGTTATGAAATCATATGCTTCAGCTACATTTTGAGATATATTTATGCTGCTAGAATTGAACTTTTTTTTTTTTGTAGTATCCCAAATCCCTTTCATATCAATTCTGGTGCTGTTCATAGCATTTCCAATTTAATTTATCATATTCCTGAGGCTGGTTTACATATGTGTGGTGTCTCTACAGTCAACCAACTTGGTTGCAACTTTCAAGTCCGTAAAATATTTGGCTTTGTACTTGAGAGTTTCTTGTTTGAATCATTTGACGCAAAACCCTGAGGTATGCATGCATGTTAAAACCAAGTAAAAACGAAATCGAGAGACATGCCTACTTGTGGCCGTGTTAATAATGCTTTCTATTGACCATATCTTTGTAAAACGTCACACTATTAATATACCGTAGTAGTGAAGCTATGCATTATTATATACTGGAATCTTGGAACTTGGATTTACCTCATATGAGATTTTTATGCATTTACTCTTGTCTGGATCACATAGTGGGTGCGATACCAATTCTTAAATGTAGAAATGTAGAGGACTAGATGCATTATTTGATGTACTTTATCATTTCTCTTTGTTTTGCCTATTTTAATGTCACAAGTGAGATGAATCTGACATAGAACTAAAATAAAGAAAACAAAAGAAGAATATAGTGATCCTTACAGCTCTAGTGTCGGTGGCTACAGCGGTGACAACAAACATGAGATTGAACGAGATGATGAATTCTAGAGCAAATGCTTGACCTTCGTTCACTGAAGGTACAGTTACTCCTCCCCCCATAATGGGATGAAAAATCGCCTTCAGCATGAATGCAGCACTTAAAGATGCAAGCATTTGTGCCCCTATGTATACTGGCACCTATATCAAATTAGTTAAAACATATCATTATGTATGTTGGACTCATTGTGATATAATAGATGTAGTTTGAACTTTGAAAAGCATAATTATGGTTTCTTACTTGAGCCCATGGAAAATGTTTTAGTGCTGCGAAGGCAATCGTTATTGATGGATTCAGATGAGCACCAGAGATGTGGCCGGTTGAGAGGATGATGATCATAACTGCAAGCCCACTGGACGCAGCGCACCCGATCAATGTCTCTGACCCCTGTGTCTTCTGGTTCACAATTGGCGTTGCTGCCCCAGCGAAGATGAGTATAAGGGTGCCCATGAATTCTGCAATCACCTATTTGATTTGGCAAATATCAGGCTCATCAGAGAACTAAAATGCAGGGTCAGTCTTGAATGTTCTTGATTTGTAGTTAGCTGTTTACAAAAATTGTCAAATATGGTGCTATCTACTCTTTCTAGCTTTATGTTAAGATTTCCTGTATGGCCTTCCCTTCAACTGTTAAATGTAGAAGCTAACGCTCATTGTTTCTTAATAGCTAAATCCGCATTCTGTCTTCCCTATCTTTTTTGTTGGCATAATGTGCAATTTCGATGCTCTGTTTGGAAAATATTTGCATTGTAGATCTTGCCATGTTTGCTTGTGTTCAATTAAATGGAAACAAAAGAGGTACCTTCTTTGCAAGAGGAACAGGTGGAGGGGGCATCATAATTGTGCAGGTCACAGCAGGCAAGCTCCCCTCCTCATTAGGCCAAGTGTCAACAGTGAAGCAGCTGCAACTCTTACCAAGAAGGGATTTCTTACGGGTTGTATTAGGTCTGTCCTCCCTAAATCCTCCAAAGAGAGGAGCCCCAGGGGTGCCTGGGGTTACTGGAGTTGAGGGCATTGAAGCAGGATCTTCAACATCCATGCTGTGCATAATGCAGATCTTAGAGTTAGACTGAGTGAGTGTTTGTGTTATTTTGCAATGCTGATGTATGTTGTCTAGATGCTGAATGGTATCCAAGTGGTCTACTTTTATACTAGGTATGGTAGGTTGACTTGGAGGGAATCCCTAGACTATGAAAGGGGGGAAAAGAAGTTAGTGGATGGAAGAGAAACAGCCAAACGAGGAAGGATTGGCTTCTAGCAGCACTGGACAAAGTGGTAGGGCATTAGAGGACTGTTCATGTTTGTTATGTCTTTAAAAAGGAGCTTTAAGCCTTGGAGTTGGGGACGCTAATCATAGTCTTCATGGTCACTAAAAAATTTCAATGTGCATGATTGCCCCTACAATTATGGTGAAGACCACTAGGTTTGCTCAATTAGTTGTCACAAAACACTGTCATTTGTCAGTTGTGGGTTTGTAATGTATCAGAATGTTGCCCAAACCAAAGAACATTAGTAGGGAACGTCTGAACAGGAGGGTGAAAGTAACTGTCATTTGCTATATCTATGGTAATGCCTTGGTTTCGCAGACCACGTTGATAGGCACATTCGTAATCGCTATTAGGTGGAGTGCCGGTGCCTGACATTAAGGCAGGTCTGATATACCGCCTTCTGGCCTTGATCTCTAACAGGGCTTGTATGTAGACCGTGCCAGAAGGACCCCCTCATTGCCCATTTCCGCTAGCTCAAACACCTCTCGTAAACACCGGAAAAACGAATGATTAACTATGGTTATGAAATTTCTAATTACTGATCTAGCCTAAATCAAAAGTTCAGAAATGCATAGCTGATGCATCATCTTATCAAAAGGTCCCATATATTTTTTTGCCGACTATTCAAAGAGAATGATTTGGCTCCTTCAGTCATAAACAATATAAAGAAATGGTTCTCCGAGAAACAGAAAGAAAGAAATGGTTGGTGAGCTGGTTCTTAGTGGAGGTCAAAGGAATATCAACCTCAAATTGCTACTTTTAGGCTAATATCAGTCTCAATGGTGCACATCAATGATGTTGTTACAGAAAAAGTAACTCTTTTTTTTTTCCAGGTGTTTGTCCTTTAACCTTCCTTTTTCTACATGAATAGGGACTAAGATGGTACTTGGGGGACTTACCAAGACACTAAATTTCTCTAGAGCTAGAAGGTCCAACAAAACATTATTCTGCTATTCTTTGTGGAAGTAGTTTGCCATCAACTTTGTGGATGTTTATTGGTGATCGTTTCCCATTTCAGTTAGACATGAATTGGTACAATGTAACTTCAGAAAACATGAGTGCGTGTCTGTCAAGTCTGAGGAAAAGAAGGTTAATCAAGTTTTCTGTGCATGCATTAGGACACAGGCCAGTCTCAGAACTTTTTGCACTTCGGTTTACCGTTTACATCACATATGTCAAATTGATGCACAAACAAAGCCAGATTAACGATGGATTAGTGATCTTCTTTTATTATTACGATTTGCGAATGTTTATAAGGGGACACATAATGTTAAAGAATTTCTTTTACTTCACATATGTCTTGTAGGAAGAAACACAATGTCGCGTAATTTGCTAAGAGTTCTATGATGTTACTTTCTTTACTTCGGGAAAAAAACAAAACCAGTGAAACGAAAACAGTAATAATTTGTAAGAGTTACCATTCGGCCATCCTCTTTTAGACGAAGGAAATGTATGATGTATCTGAAATGAAAAACTCAGACTGATTGAAGCTTTTGGCTCACACAGAACCTCACATGAAACTTTCTCTATTAGCCATATAATATTTTCTTTGCTGAAGAGTGAATATTGTGATCTCAGTGGTACTGTAAGCTTCTGACATCTGCATTAAACTAATATTAGTGCACGTGGGAAATTATTGAGAAGGTCGATATAAAATTTAGGATTTTTCATCTCGAGGTGAAGACAGAAGATACAGCCTTCATGTTACTCCCTCTAGTTATGTTTAT
>CAAKMY010123985.1:2317-20945 GCA_901111285.1 Corrigiola litoralis | reverse complement strand
AAACCCTCCTCAAAATCAGTGAGGAGTTAGGTGAAAAGGCAATATTCTATACAATCAATTGATTACTATTCCTTGAATAGACAAGTCGTTGCATGCTTTCGTCATATTCAGTTCGTTGACTTAAGCATCGGAGGGGGGAAATAACCCCCAACCTCCCCCCCGGGGCTAGTGTGTTTGTTGTGGTCGCAGGTGCAGTCTGCTGAGGAGCAGTCCGTCAAGGCCCAATCCGCAGTCCCCTGTCCGTAGGGTCCAGTGCGCAGCACCTCGTTGGCCAGCTCCAGCTCCTGCCCGCAGCTCCCAGTCCGCAGCCTCCAGTCCGCAGGGTCCAGCCCGCTGCCTCCAGCTCCAGTCCGCGTCCCCCTGTCCGCAGGGCCCAGTCCGCCGCTACAGTCCATGTCCGTTGTATCCAACACTTACTTACTATTATTACCAAGTCTTCACACAAAGCGGGTCCTACACAATCTATATCAAGTATTCGACAATTTATACCGGAACAAAAGGTAACTAAATATTCTTAAACACCCTTGTAGTGATTTTAGAAGATTTCCGAGTTTACAGTTTGAGCATGTATGGTTTACTTCATTTGAAATGTGGCTCAATGCCAAAAGCTTTATGAACTCTTGAATTCTATGGTTTTATATGATCAAGCATTGCGAATTCTCTATTGTTTGTACTTTTGTTAACTAAGGTTGATGCTTGTTCCTATGAATGGAACTTTGCAATTTACTTGCAATTATGTCTTTAACCAGAATCGTTGTTTGGCCACCATGATTCCCTTTAGAGTAACAAATATATTGGAGAGAAGAACCGGTCTCTTCGATCTAATTAGTATTCCCCAGTACGGTGCGCCTAAAACCGTTTCGTGGGGAGGTGATCACTTAAGCTAACAGACACTCGACGTTTTATCTAGCGGTATAATGTAAAGGTAGGACTTTATACTCAATACTGGAAATGGAACTATAAATGGAATTGAACTTGCATATGTTTATAGTTCATTTGGTTACTTGAAAAATGTTTGAAATATGTTTATAGTTTATTTACTTACACAACTTATATGCTGACACTTGATGTTCTGGGTCGTTTTCCCTCTGAAACCTATACTCCGTAATGGTTTTGGAGTACAGTTGCAGGTAGAGATCATGCTTATAATGTTTACTTGCATTGGAGGGCATGTTGGGAGATTTTCTTTGGGATAGGAACTGCATTTATGAACCTTGTTTTACTTTGGAGATTGACAGACCATGTCTTTATTGCTTCGGAACTATAAACTATTTTGAGAGTTTTCTTTCTCGTAGTATTTTGTTGTTTAAAGACTTTCGCTATTTATTTTAAGACTTTCGTTATTGATTTATTATATTGAGTATGTACTTGAATGTTGAACTTTACGGACCAATGCGGCGTTTGACCTAGCTAAATTTCAAGGATTCGACCTACTGCAAGGCTGGGTTGTCTTAGCTCTAGTTTATTTTTCTAAAATACCCCCACCCTCTCTATCTTCTCTACCCTCTTGCGTTTCTCCACTTCCAAGCATCCCAAATACACATTCCTTCATCCCCTACTCTTTTTTCTCCAACATCCCCATCTCCTTCTCTGCTTTGTTTCTATGCTTCAAAGCCTCCCCTCTTCCACCACCCAACAAACACCTTCTTCTTCCTCAGAACCTCCTCTCTTCCTCCCTACACCATCCTCTTCTCTAGCACTTTTATGTGTCTCACAGAAGCATGACCAATGCCACTGCTGCGACCCCACTACCACTCTAATCAGTATAATGAAACTTTCGATTTATGAAATAAAGATAATATGGTTAAAATTTGCTTTGCAAGGGGCCTAAAAAACATAATAAAAGTTATGACAGTGTTATTTACGGAGTGATGGGTTAAAGGATCTCTAACACTACCACACCGACCGTCGAAAAGTGAAGGCTTAAAAGAGCATGAAGAGGAGGAATGTGAGGAAAAAGATGAGTTTAGAGGTGAATGGTGTGAATGTTGGGGAAGATGATGTGATTGGTCTAAGTATGAAGATAGAAGGATGAAGACGACGTTAGGGGTATGTGGGCTAGTGGGGAAAGGGAAAAATATTTGCAAGAAATGTGGGTGGGGATGGTGGAGTCAGCCATATGAACGATGTTATGTGGTGGTCGGGTGCGTTGTGGTTATAGGAGTTAGGGATATAAGGGAAAGTGAAAGTAAGGTAAAGGAGAGTAAGGGCCGGGGCGGTTGAGGGTGTGTCGGGTTTTGAGGGGTGGCTTTTTAGGTATAGAGAGGGAGAATAGTGGTGTGGGGTTGTTAAATGAGATGGAGGTGGACGAGAAGGTGAAAGTGAGAAAAAGTAGTGTCTGGGTGTGATATGGGAGTAGTAGGCGGCTGTTTGAAGGTGGTGGTGGCTAGTGACGAGTTGCAAATGTGTGGCAGCCGGCGGGTGAGAGGTGGAGTTCGGTTGGAAAAGCGTAAAAGGGGGCAGGGGGGAAGGAGAGTTAAATTTAAAAGAAATAATGAAAATTGCCCCATAGGATAGTGTAACTAGCTACTATGTCACAAACAAGCTAACAAGTCATTGTGAAACTAAAAAAATGAGACAAACTTGTGAATATTAAAGAATCATGGAAATAACAATGAAATATCAGTTAAACTTGGTATTCTTCCTCGGAAATTTTCCATTAAATAATTACTAATCTAAGCTACTCTAAATAGAATACAACCATGGTATGAGTAAGAAAATTTCTAGTGGTATCAATCGATCATATTAATTGTGTTTTTGTTTTTCTAATGAAGTCTAAAGAGAAGCAGATCATTAAAATATTAGTTAGACCTCCCAGACCCCCATATCAGAGACATCAACCTTCCTATATCACAATCACTTTCCCTTCTTCATTTTGTATAATCACCCTAACACTAATCCTTAAAAAGAGGATATTCCATGGACTTAGAAGAGGGTATTCCATGGACTTTAGTCTTTTGAAAACCAGCTTAACTTGAATATTATAATGAAAAACTTATGTCATTGCAATGTTTCAGTTTTCCCATTGATGGATGCTTGTATTTCTTCAAGTGTCTTTCCCTTGGTCTCAGGCACAACTTTGGCAACAAATACGACCGTCAGTATACAAAATGCAGAGTATATGTAGTAAGTACCTGAAAGCAAAGAAAAATAAGCTTAAATTGTTAGACATTTGAGAAGGGGCTAATAAAGTTGTACGGTAAGTTTCATGGATTCTGTTATTACCAAATGTACTCCAACTCATCATAAAGTTATAAGTATATGAAACAAGCCATGCTCCAGACCAGTTTACCAAAACCACCAAACTTCCAGCAGCGCCCTTGACGTTTATTGGGAATATCTGGCAGGGGAGATAAAACGAGTTTGTAAATCCTGCTAATGTAATGGTCACACATAACCATCACATTTATTATATATTGATTCGAATTATACATATAAACTTTTGAAGATATTTAGCTAGAAGAAAATGTGATATCAAATGTGTGGAAAAAGAGAGACTTATGTTGTTAGTTTACCTCAGACATTATAACCCACGGCACACCACCAAATCCAATTGAAAAAGCTGATACATAGGTCTATAAATATTGAGAAGATCGGATTAGATAGAAGTAGGAACTACAATGTTACATAAGTATGTTTCTCAAGCAACATAACTTAGCTTACCAAGACGCCTCCGACGGCTAAAATCGGAACCCATTCTTGAAAAACACCAACGCTCTAAAAATAATTTCAAAGGGAAAAAACTAGTAGGTTAATATAAAGGAACAAATAATGCCATACCCCAGAAAGTACAAAAACTTACTCCCTCTGGTTCAGATTAAACTTCATATTTGTTTTTTCACATTTGTCAATGCACATTTTGTAGACAATATATCTCTAGTTATATGTTAGTAAAAATTATAAAAATTTGATATTCATCATCTACTCATTAAGACAACTAAACAAGATGCCACGTGACCATATTTATCTTATATGGTAAAAAAAATTAATATCAATCTTTATTTATGAATAGTGTCCAAAAACCAACTATAAATTTAATCTAAATCAGATGGAGTGTTAATTAATCACCTTGAGTAAGAAACCAGTGGCAATGAAGAAGCATCCTAGAAAGGTTCCTGTGGCCGAGATCTTTATCATTAAAACAAAAAATAAACATTAGATCTTCCAACAATAAAAGCTCATACACCTGGACGACAAGATGATTCAATACGTACTGTGATAAGTGGCTTTCTGCCAGATTTATCCATTAGGACTGCCCCAACAACGGTAATAGGCACTTGTATAATAGCATAGGCTACCGTTCCTAACTTTCCGGAAGAAAGCCCTGCCTCAACAAATGTTTGGCTCACATAAAAACCAACTCCATTTATACCAACACATTGCTGAAACACCATCAATCCAACTCCAATCTACATATCAATCAAGCATAAATTTATTAGTAAAGATTATCATATGGCAAGATAATAAGAGTACGGATGCTGTTATAAAGGACAAGACTATAACTAAGTTTGTACACTCAACACATGTATATTCTCTTCGTTTTCATGATTCCACATGTCACAACTCACTAAGTGATGCATGTATTATCAATTTGGTGATGTTCTGATGTGAATGGTAGGCGTTGGATCAGTAGGAGATCCTCATAGATTATTTAGTCATTCTTGTATAATTCGAAGGGAAGTGATCCAATGTACATGACCAAATACATATCAATACATTACATAAAATTCTTCTCATAGAAACCATTTCATACAACTTAGTTGTCCTTCATGCTCATGAATGCTCTAAGTTTCTTCACATACCTTAAAAAAAATTAGTTACTTACAATAACAGCTCGGACATATTTAGCTTGAAACAAATCAAGTAGGCTGCCCTTGGGTAGAGTTTCCAAAATCATAATAGAATCCTAGATAAATAAACAAGAGGATTTCGTTAACTATTGCGTCCTATGAGACTTATGTAAGTAAGAATGGATGGTAAAGAGTGATTATTTGATAAGCCAACCTCAATTTCAGCTGCTTCGTGAGTGATATCAGCATTTTTCCCTCGGAGAGTTCTTAAGGCAACCTTGAATTCTTTTTGGCGACCAACTTTTGCCTAGTAATTAACAACAATAAAAAAGGCATGAGTCGCGTTGATCATTAAGCTTGAATCAAGATAGAGAAATGACAGCAAAAGGGTTTCGACGCTAACCAGCCATCTAGGAGACTCTGGCACAAAAACCAGACCAGAAAGCAGGGCTATGCATGGAAGAATACCTTAATCGAATATAAACCAAATGATGAGTCATTTTAAGTGCGTTGCCTACACACATCTTACTACGCCATTCAACAAATACCAAAAATATTAAATTTGTATGGGAATATATTTACCAGTGAGTGCTAAAGCCCTCCAAGAAATGATGGATCCTAACAACAAAGAGATCGATGATCCAGTGACAATCATAAGCTGCACAATAAGTGAAAGCACATGTAATGTGCTATATAAGTGCATCACTAAGGTGACTCATTATCGTCCAATTAGCCTATGTAATGTGCTATATAAGTGCATCTCTAAGTGTTTGGTTTATCGGCTTCGAGGTGTGCTTCTTTCCTTAGTGAGTATTCATCAAAATGCATTTTTTTATGGACGGTTGATGTCAGATAGTTGTCTTGTTGCTCATGAGGTTTTATCACTGATTAACCGCACTACCAAGGGGAACCATTATTATGTCGCGCTCAAGATCGATATGAACAAGGCATATGATCGTGTTAATTGGGACTTTCTTTTTAAGGTTTTACACGCCTTTGGTTTCCCTTTACAGTGGATTCGTTGGGTTCATCAATGTGTTACTACACTGTCTTATAACGTTTTGATCAATGGTGTGCCAACGCCACCTATTCAACCGAAGTGTGGTTTACGGCAATGGGATCCCCTTTCACCTTCCTTATTCGTGCTTTGTATGGATGTTCTCTCCAGGTTGTTACAATTTCATGAGAACCAAGGTCATTTTACAGGGTTGAAAGTCTCTCGTTATGCGTCATCCATTTCGCATTTATTTTATGCAGATGATGCTATGATTTTTTTCAAGGCTACGCCTGCATCTTGTCGAGTTATTGGTGGTATCTTGCGTTTGTTCTGCCAAATCTCTGGAGAAATGATTAACTTCACGAAGTCATTTGTGAAGTTTTCCCCTAATACGCCTAGTTCGGTTCAAACTGAGTTGCAAGGTATCCTTTCGGTTAGTAAAGCTGAATCCATGGGGTCTTATCTAGGGGTGCCTATTGATATTGGTGGTACTCCGGCACTTCACTTACTTGATTGATTTGGTCTTGCAAAGGATCAATTTGTGGAATAGGTTTCGATTCTCACAAGTTGGTAAAATTGTTTTGATCAATTCTGTTTTGGTTTCTTTATTCACTCATGTGCTTATGGTTTTTAAAATACCTACTTTTGTTTCTCATAAGCTTAATAGTATTCTCATTCGGTTTTGGTGGGCTAGAGATGGCTTTAAAGGGGTTCATTGGGTGAATAAGGACATTGTTCATAGCCCCAAGGGTATGGGGGGTTTGGGAATTAGGGATGTGGAATCTTTTAACACTGCGCTGTTAATGAAGCAAGTGACTCGTTTTATGAATCATCCCCAGTTGTTAATTTCTAGACTGTATCAAGCTCGTTATGGTTCTCAATTTACTATATCTAAACCTCAGCTTAGACAGCCTACGGGGGCCAGGTCTAGAGCTTGGAGGGGTAAGTTTTCAGTTATCGCTGTCTTACGGAGGGGATTGGAATGGAAAGTTGGATCTGGTAGACATATTTCTATTGGTGATGTGCTTTGGCAGCCTAACATTGATAAGCTGGCTCGTGATACAATTTCCATGGCCACTTTTCAATGTACAAAGGTAAGTGAGCTGATTTTGCTGTCTAGACAGACGTGGAACAGGGCTAAAGTCTTTGAGCTCTTTGAGCCTTCCTGCGCACAACAAATTGTCACAGTTGAGTTACCATCTCTACCAGAGGCAGATTTTATTATTTGGAGGTATTCAACCTCAGGGGTGTACACTGTTAAGTCTGGGTATTATCGTTTCATGCAGGATAAGGGTGATGGCAATAGTATTGCTGCTTGTGAACAAGCATTTTGGAAAAAGCTATGGGCCTTTGATCTGCTTCCTAAATGGAAGATTTTTATTTGGAAATTGATGTATGGTGCTTTGGATTTTAAGAGTAGATTGAGGGACATTCACATGCCAGTGCATAATGTATGTCCTTTTTGTGCTAATGCTGAGGAAACTGTGGATCATTTATTCCGCTATTGCACCACCACTCAACATATTTGGCATGCATCATCATTAGGGTTAAATATACAAACCTCCAGTCTCTTTCTCATGAAGCGTTGGATTTTGGATTTGTTTGGTTTTTTCAGGACTCAAGGTCGTGATCCAACTCAACTTTATATGGTGGTGGGTGTGTTATGGTCGATTTGGTGCCATCGTAATGAAATAGCATTTAGAGGAACGACACTCAATCCTTCTTGGGTTCTTACTAAACAAGCAAATGTGTGAAGGAACAGGTTGATACATATCGATTTCAAACACAATTTGGTAGTAGTAATGTTGCTGATCAGAGTCCTTGCCCTCCTGGTTTTTTGCGGGCTAGTTTAGGTCATCAATATGAGTCTTACAATGCTGATAGTCAGGACATTGTTGCAGTTGTGGATGGTTCTTGGTTAGCGTCTCAGTTTCTCGGGGCAGCTGCTTGGGTTGTGAAGCGTGGTTTGCATGGTCCAGTAATTGATACGGGTATGAAAGTAGGATGCTTTGCTTCTAGTTTAGCAGCGGAAGCCCACGCTTGTTTTGGGTTAATTTCATGGGCCTCTCAGCATCAAGTGCACCGGATTACCATCCTTACTGATGCGGCGTAGCTTGTTCTTATCTTACTTCAACTTGTGCACTCCCCAACCAATGTGTTTTGGATATGTCCTGACATTAGGAAATCCGCTCAAGATATGGAGGTTTGCATTGTGGCTAAGGTTGCTCGTAATGTTGTGATGGAAGCGCACCAACTTGCGGTACAGATGAGGTGGGTTGTTCAGGGAGTAGGTTTTTGGGCTAGTGTTTTGTATTTCTGTTTACTGCTTTATTTCGACCAATGTCAAAAAAAAAAAAGTGAAAGCACATTTACAAGAGGAACTTATCTAGAGACAATGACTTAGTAAGAACCTCTAAAAATACAAATAATAATAATTTTGTTACCTGATTTAAAGTGGTGAGCCCTCCTCTAAGGTCCTTAGGTGCTATTTCAGCAATGAATATGGGCACCTAAGCAATGATAGTGCAAGCACTTCAGGGTTTTGTAAAAATTATCATATTGTGATGCAAGAGCAACTCAATTTAAATAAATACTTTACAAGGAAATGAAACTATGCAGTTTGTAGAAAAAGACTGATTTTTACCACGTAAGAAAGTACTCCAATGCCATATCCACTGAATAGCCTTCCTATGTCGAGTAGCAATGCTCCCTGATTATGATAAGGAAACCATTCACCAACATTGATGCATAATGGAGACTACAGTTTTGGTTGCAATAATCTATTTGATGCGCAAATAATATGCGTAAGTGACCAACACGAAGATCATTTCAAATTCACTTCATAAGCTACATATTTAAAAGTTCAGCTATTCTTTTATTAGATGGTCTCCTCTACATCCCCACATATTCGCAACATCAACAATAGTTATTTTCGTCCATGGGCAATCACTCTTGCAGCGACCATGGTGCGCAAGAGTCATCGACGTGGAGTTAGGGGGAAGTTGTTTTGTTATTCGCGAAACCACTGCGCGCGCGGGTTTCGATTGAGTGACGCGCCTAGCGACTAGGAAAAAGGAGAGACAACGGTTGAGAGCATCGACGACTGGTGGAGGGGTGAAGTGTTAGAATTGGTGTTAAAGTTTGAGAGATATTTTTGCACATCGGGCCTGAGCTTATGGGTTGGTCCAAGGTTATGTTATAGTTATTGTTAAAGTTTGACTTCAGATGACGATTTGTGGTAAGTCGATAGTTGGGCGGTTCTGTGGATAAGGGTCGCGTGCGGGCGACTTGAGATGGACAAATATGATTTGTGGTGGTTGTCTCGGGTTGATTAACTGTTTTAGTAGTGGTGGGCGGGGGTTAAGATTTTTATGGTGATGGTGGGAGTTTAATTGAGGTTGTGACTTTTTAAATTAAATGTGTGAATTTTTAACATATAAGTGTTAGTTTCCATATTAAAAGTACAATGAGTAACTATATGTCTTAGATTAATAAGTGAGCATATAGCTTGAAAAGGTTAAGTTTAATTTTATGAATTATTAAGCTAATAGAAGGTTTTAAACCTAAAAAGTGTGATTTTGTTAACTTATAAGTGTCAGATTTCAAATTATAGAAGTTACTGTACCAATCAGAATATTTTATTTAATGGATATAAAATTGATTTTTTTGCTTAAATTGTGAATTTTTAGGTTAAAAATGCGAATTTTCAAATTATCAATATAAAAATGGTGATTGTTTGAAATAATAAGATAATACTATAGTATGTAATATTTTACTTAAAAGTATGATTTTTGAGTGATAAGAGTAAGTTTCGAAATTAATAGAGGAACTAGATTATTAATATCGTATTATACATATTACATATGGTATGCAAAGTTTTAGCTAAAAAAGTTGAGTTTTTAAATTACACGTGTTATTTTTCTGAATTTTGTTCTCCTTTATAGTCACTTATACTGGGCAACTACTTATGGTGTTTGGTGAGCTGAACATATATGACCTCATCATTAGGAATTTACGCCGATGGGGTTCTGTAGTGTATGATCCAAACTTATCCACTTTTCTTCACTTTTTATTCAAGAAAATGGTGAATTGTGTTTATGAGATGGTGTTCACGTTCATGGTGGTTTTAAGTCGTTCTTGGTTGTCCTTTCGAGGGTAATGTGTGGTTGAGGTGATGGGATATATGGTATTGGATGGGCAAGGAGGAATGATAATGAACAACGAAAATAGAAAATCACTGTAACTAGTCATGCATGAAAAAAAAACAAAAAAAATAAAACCAGAGGACTCACGATAATGCGCATGATGGGCTTTTGGTAATAGGCTTGTCTTTTTGTAATTTACAAAAAGACAGTCTTATATGAGTGTTGTTGTTATGTATTTGTTGTACTTCTGGGTTTGTTACCTCTTTTATTCACCAAAAAACATAGGCATGCTGGTCATCTTTATATTGGCAAAGTCCGAAAAATGAGGACTAAAAATTGGATTTTCAAAATGAAACAAACAACACACCATCCTCCATCCACTTTAATTATTCTCAAGCACTTCATTCGTCTTAAGAATAAATATAAATCAAAAGTTTCCAATATTTAGTTTTAATTTAACATATTAGATATTTAATAATTATGTAACAATAATTGATTTTAAATTTTCATGCACCACAACTCTATTTTTCTCTCCCGACCCTCCGACTCATTGCTTATTTCTCTCTCTTTTAGAAATATTATAATTATGTCTTAAAACATTGCAATATTACCAATGAGCGACTAAATCCCGACCGTCGAAGACCATAACACTGATTTAGTTATCTTTGGCTTCCCACTTCTGAAATGTCGTCTTTTTCACACATTTTATTCAGAATCCTAAGGATATGTTTGGTAACATGTAATCAACTTTGTAATATAATGGAATTTTTTTACATTAAATTTGAGTGAAAATGAAGGAGGGAAAAGGAG
The DNA here is from genome assembly GCA_901111285.1 of Corrigiola litoralis. Classification (NCBI taxonomy): domain Eukaryota; kingdom Viridiplantae; phylum Streptophyta; class Magnoliopsida; order Caryophyllales; family Caryophyllaceae; genus Corrigiola; species Corrigiola litoralis. The sequence continues at coordinate 10,203 of CAAKMY010123985.1, read as the reverse complement.
ACTAACATGAAGGAGGATATGTTTGACTACTACTACTCATGTCATGGTGATTATATAGGATAACTGGAATGATGAGCATTACATAAGTTGATGGGATGTGACCTGAGTCATCACCTTGTAAAGGTACATAGATTCCTTCTTTCCCCTAATTCCCTTTTTTTTTTGCGCAAAGTGGAATATTATGGTGATTACATTGTATTCTCTCTACCAAATGAGCCTAAGAGATAAAATAATGTGTTTTTGTCAAAGAAGACTATGTGAAATGTTTGAAACCACATATAAGTCATTGGGGATGGTGGGATGGGGTGGTTTTTCGAGGCTTGCATTTGGGTGAGATGTGCCGAGGTAGGGGTTATATGTTTTAGAGTGGGCGAGTGATGGCTCCTTAGGTGGAAGTTTTGGTCGTTTTGTAGGGTGGGGTGGTTTTGTGGGCGAGGGTTTGGTGGTGTCTGGGAAAAAGAATATTATTTTTGGGTGGCGAGGTGTTTTCAAGAAGTGGGTGCGCAAATTTTAATATAAAGAATGGTCTTGAGTGTTGTGATTAACTTTAAATACTTAAGTCTAATTAAAGGACGAAAATTACCCTCTCCGATCTCATTCTCTCCACCCCCCACCCATTTTTCAATTTCTCTCACCTCCCCTTACCCTACAAATTAATAGCTTAGAGAGTATAGTTATAGCATAAAATTATAATATAAAGAATTTGTCTTGGGTTCTATAGAGGGCCTTTTTAGTACAACTTATAGTTGTTGCAGTGCATGCACATTTCATACGTTGAAAATTTCATCACCTTTCTTCTCAACTCGCTTTCTTTGTAACATTCTTCTATGGTTACAACAAGATTGTAGTGGAGAGGGATCTTTGGCAATTTTTTATTGACACCTCATTTTTAGTCAGTGACCTTTGGATCATCCTAGGTGACTTTAATGCTGTTTTGCAGCCTGAAGAGAAGGTCAGTAATTCAAAGAAAAACTAACTCAGATTGAGGATTTTGCTAACTGTACCAATGTTGTTGGGTTGGTTGATATATCAAGTCATGGATGTTCCTTTACCCGTAGTACCTTTCAAGATGTCTCTAAGCAAACCTAGTGTAAGCTTGAAAAGAACAAGGCTAATTCTTTTTGGTTTCAGACACAACTTACCACTTATCCTGATTTTCTTCCTTCTGGTTCCTTAGTTACTTGTGGTGGTTCATATTTCATCCGGTGAGCCAAAACCGGCAAAACCCTTTAAATATTGGAATTGTTGGGGCATGACAATCAATTTTTTGATTTGGTTTATAGTACATGGAATCAGTCCCTGCCTGAGTCTAAAATGTCATAGGATATAAATTGATTAAAGTTGCTTAAACCTGAATTTGAAGTTTTTCATAAGCAAAATTATGTTGGTTTGTCTCATAAAGTTGTTCGGTGCAAGACTGATATAGGCGCTGGTATTAGGGAGTTCTTCCATACATGCAACTTCAAAAAAACTGCACTCTACACTCATTACCTTGGTACATAAGAGTACTACCCCTTACTATGTTGCAGACTAAATGCCTATCTAATGTTGTACTACGCTTTACAAAGAAATTACTAAAGTTCTTGCTAATAGAATACAGGGAATAATGAATGAGCTTCTAAGGCCTGAACATACTTATTTTGTTTCAAATAAAATCCTCTTTGATAATGCTCTCCTTGCACAACAACTAGGAAAGAATTATGGAAGGAAGGTCTTATCTCCCAAATACATTCTGAAGGTAGACATCAAGAAAGCCTTTGACTAAGTCAGTTGGATATATACTTTTGAAGCAGAGTCTCATTGCTTTTAGCTTCCCTAAGAGATTAATCACTCGGACATGTATCACTAGAGCTAGGCTTTCACTAAACATTAATGGTGTTGTCTTTGACTGTTTTAGAGGCGAGAGAGAGTTAAGGTAGGGTCAGGCCCTCTCCCCTTACCACTTTCTATTATGTACTAAGGTTTTGTCAAGAAAACTCATAATGCTTTAGGGTAGCTCTGGTTTTTCACCTCATCCAAAATGTGGTAGAATTCAGCTCAATTGCTAATGATTTGCTCATTTTTTCAAGAGGTGATATCCCTTCTATTAAGGCTTTCTCTGATTGGTTGAATGAATTTTCTGCTATATCTGGCCTTAGAGCTAATCCTTTGAAATCTTGTTTGTACTTTGGGGGAGTAAATTAAAGCCTCTTATTAAGAATATAACTCTCCAGGTTACTAACTTTGTAGAGGATTTCTTACCCTTTAAGTACCTTGGTTTGTCATTAAATTCTTTCAAACTCATTGTGGTATGTACCTTGAGTTGATCAATAGGATAAAAAATAAGCTAATGCAATAGGTGAATCAGCTTTTATCATATGGTTGTAAAGCACAACTCATTAACTTTGTTATATTTGGCATTGAGAACTTATGGTTCCGTAGTTTTCTTATTCCTGTGCTTGTGGTTAAGAATATTAACAAACTGTACATATATTTTTACTAGGGTAATACTAAGAGATTGGCTCCTAAGAATTGGTTTTTTGTTGGCTCTCCTAAGAATTCTAGTGGATTGACGATTAAGGAGATTATTAGCTAGAATAAATCTTTGTTATAAGTGGATTTGGAAATTGTATAAGAATGATTTCTCAGTATGGTGTACCTGGGTGAGTTCTTATCTAATGATATCTTGGGTCTGGATCTTTCTTGCAAGACTGACTCTGCTGAAACTTGGAGGGGGATAATAAAAGTAAGAGATCAACTTATTGAACTAGCTCGCAGTATCTATGTGTTGTTGCTCTGTTGGAAACTTGGATTGTAAATGGCAAGCTACATGTGAGCAAAGCTTACAAGTTTTTCAGAGGAACACACTGGGGCAATGTTTGCTTGGAGTAGCATTCTGTAGTTTCTTGGATGGCTTTCCACGATGCTCTATCTACAATTGATAAGATGAACATAACGGGTATATGTCTAGTTAACAAATGCTACTTGTGCCTTGCTGCTACTGAGAGCATTGAGCACCTGTTTTTTCAGTGCAATTTTACCAGAGCTATATGGTAGTCTATATTGAGGTGGCTCCAGTTTACAAAGCAAGTACATAGCTTGAGGCAGGAGCTTCATTGGATGAGAGGAAATGCAGCACGCAAGTATTGGAAGTGCAAAGCTCACCATTGTGCTTTGATGACTTCTGTATATGAGTTATGGAGGGAGAGAATAGCCGATTTTTCTCGTAGATTAAGCTTAGTAGTGAAGTTGTTATTTTCCGAATCGAGTATATGACTTGTGTTAAGATATTGTCAAACTCTAGAGAGGATGATGATGTAATACTGGATAGTCTTTAGGATTGATGATTTCCTAGTTTAGTTTGAGCTATTGCTTTTTTCTCTATTGGTTAGTTCTTTTGAAAATAGGTGATGTACTTCTACTCTATTATCAATAAGAAAATCCCATTTCCTCTTTCAAAAATATAAATAAAAAATAATTATAAAATAAAATTAGACAAAGGTCACCCCACTTTGTAAGCCCATTCCGTTTTATTAACCATGTGAGCCTTAAATTCACACACAATCTTCATAGTATTTTACAATACATATCTCTAAACTAACAACAATGATCTCTCCTTCGAGCTACCCTCCCCCACCACCTTTACACTATGAAGAGAAAATGTTTCAGTGAACGCTGTTGACATTTTCATTCAATCACTTGACATACTTTGATAATCCTTAATTGTTTATATAAAGCGACTATTATTTAGGCCTTATTCTTCTCTCATTAAAAATTGGCAGACCTCTGAATAAACAGAATAGACATGAACTTAATCCGAACAAAATTGAACTGAATGGAACTTAATGGAGTTGTGTTGAGTTTAACTGAACTAAACATACGAATAGTTGTAGTTGCAGCAGAAGTACACATAGACGGGTGATTTGAACTAAATTAAACTAGTGAGTTGAACTAAACTAAACTAAATTAAACTAAACTAAACTAAACTAGTGAATAAAACTAAATTAAACTAACAATTGAACTAAACTAAAGTAAACTAGCGAACTAACCTAGTAAGCTGAACTAAACCACACTAGGGAACTAAACAGAACTGAACTGAACAAGTGTGCTAAATTGAATTAAAGTAAACTTTTTGAAGAAAACCAAATCAATGAGTTGAATCAAATTGAACTAAACTTAACTAGTGAGTTTAACTGAACACTTAACAAAAGCAAAGTAAACTAACAAACGAAATTAAAAAAATAAACAAGTGAACTAAAGTGATTTGAATTGACCTAGTGAGGTGAACTAAACTAGTTAGGAGAACTAAAAGAAAATAATTTGATCCGAATTGAATGAACAAAACTAGTGTACTTAAGTGACCTTAACTAATGTAAAGTCAATTGACGTGAACTTAACTTAACATAACTAAAGTAATATTTGTATAACCATTATTTGTTATAAATGGGAGTTGTTAAAATAATGTGAATATAATAGAAGCATATATGGAAACGATAGAACACAAAAAATGATCTTACCTTGGCTAAGTAGACCGACAGCCAGCCGATAACACAGAAACATGCTGACATCCTCATGGCCTGTTTCAGAACCAAACCAACGTGTATAGAAGCATTTATTAGATAATGTTTAGTCCCATACCCCATAACAACCCTCCTTTTAAGACCAACTCTGTCACTTTTCTTTTTAGGCCTTTTCAGACCAACCTTCTTATTTCTCTTTATGGTAATATATCACATTACTTTACAATAAAAAAACTAGTGAGTAGAATATGAACCCTACCACTACCATCCTTTTTCACTCACACTACAATAAAAAACCACTTGATTAACATTCCACTCTCATATTTTTACTATTATTTATTAGTTTTCTTAAAAATTGTGCATTAAGGCAATGAGAAGCTTGGTTTTGAAAAAAGGAAGTACCAAACACAAAATACTTCTTATAAGGGACTATCTATTACCTTCATTACCACGAATAATATTATTATTCCCACTACTGGTGGAGATACTCTTAAAGACAACAACAAAAAAAACGAAGTACGGAGTACTACATAAGCATTACGTACCATTTTTCTACCAACAAAGTCCGCAATTCGACCACTTGCGACAGCACCAACCATTGCACCAATGGTTAATATTGAACCAAACGTCGAGTACTGGATAATTATAATCCGCAGTCAGAACAATAATTACTACTACTCTGTAAGTCTGTAGTAATGAAAAATGCACTATGTGCATTACAGATATAAAAAATAATTTTCCTAGATATACATCTTTAAAGAAGCAACATAAATAAAACTAATTAACCACTAAAAGAATCCAATTTTTTCTTCAAGCGGGAGCACATTAACCCCCATCTATCAAAATTTTTCTGTCGCTGAATATATGCAAAAAAACTCGTACGTGAGACACGGAAACTCATCATCTAGTCATTACATTATATTGGTCATCATAGATATATTTTGTAATATACACCACAATAGTTGTAATTCCTAAATTAATTAGGTATTACTGGACGTGATTTTGACTTCAACTAAAAATTTATTGTGACAAAATATAAAGACAATGACACATTAGATGACATATTCACTAAAATAAAGGACATTTAGTGGCAATGTAACTCTTCATGTCAAACACGATGGCAAAGCCACACAATGTAAGCAATAACAGTATACAAGACACACCTGCGCAATAGATAGATTGAGATCTTCGCTTATAGCTGATTGAGTAGGTGCTGAGTAACCAACCTGCAAAAATTATGAACCTAAGCTATACAATACCTAATGTTTTTTCCTATTTCTCACCCCTTTTCTTCTTTTGTTTTCTGAACACGAACAACATATAAAAAAAAAAAAAAGAAACAGAATGAAAACAAATGTAAGAATCCATTTTAAAATTTGAACCGTATTAGCACTCAGATAATCTTGGTACTTTCTATTTCAAGATTAGAACTAGATAATTTAAAGTTGGTGACTTTTGATTTATCATAGTAGTGATCCCGGCGTATTCAAGGACGGATGAAGAGGAGTGCAAGGGGTTTACTTCCAAATTTCTTTTCTTTTTTTAAAAAGGTAAATGAAGGTAAGTAAATGGTACAAAACTCAGAAAAAAGGACGGTAACAAATGTAGAAGACTGTAAAAATACAGTAGAATTGCACAGAAAAATTTCAATCTTAAAATTACCCCTGACCGTAATGATACAAAAGTAGTTTTTTTAACTCAATTTGTTAATAGGCCTATTTATATTAAGTTTTATCGCCTATTAAATAATTAATAACTATACCTATACTTATTTTAGAAAAACAACCACTACATGTTACCTATGGAACCTATTTATTATTAGGTACTCCTAATAGTATGTGTTCCCACTTAAATTTTTTGTATTTTTTGTCTTTTTTTGTACCTTCTTCGGAAAAGTATAAGAAAAACGACAAAAGGTACAAGAAATATAGGTTGGAAGAACATGCTCCTATAGATTTTGTATTGAGCCATGCAAATGATTTGGTGTTGGAAACACTGCCGTCAATTGTAATATTTTTAGTGATAGCGAGTATAATCATTCTATGATTTCTTTGTTTTTACTACAAAAACAAAAAAAACTGGTAGAAAACGGAAATAATTTGTAGCAAATCTACCAAACATAGAATGATACGGCGTAGATGCTTACGCAGGTGCCGAAGATGAAAGAGCCACAAACAGCAACACAAGTGCTGAGCAACACCATAGCAATAGACCCATCATTAATAAAATCTCTCTCATATTCGTTTTCTTCATCATCAACAGCTTTCCCTTGGTGGTTTACCAATGGTGCTTCTAAATCCCCAGGCCTATCACTCTCCTTAGTTTCAATATTTTTACATTGTTCAATTGCCATCTCTATAATCAGAATGGTTTATCTTCTATTACGGAACGTAGTGTACTAGTATTCTTGTATACTATATCTTACTTTAGCTATAGTGCTATAAAAATATCTGGAGAAAAATCTTTAAGCCCAAGATATACAAATGTGAACTGTGAAGTGTGGAATAGAAAAGAAAACACGGTGATGAGAAACGGGGTTTCTCCATGAGGTATATATAGGTACAAAAGTACGTAGGAAAAGAACAGGATATTTCTAGGGCCTTGGACTGTATTGTTGAATGATTAAGGTAATGTGGTATAAAATATCACAGGAAATGTATAGATTTTTGCTGAAAGATATGCAAGACGCAAATTGATCAGGATGCATGTGGGATTTAGCTGTTCCTGACGTGTGAATCATTGTCTCTAGCCGTCTCATGCTGTTCGACCATAAATATAGAACAGTATTATTCTATTAGATGAGATTACTTTCTTTTATTTCATCGTTGATTAACAAAAAAATATTTTGGTTCAAGTCCCTTGAGGTGACTACTCTCCTCCGACCGAGTGCAAATGGTGACGTTAAAGATCTTAGCAGGACCTTCAGGACCTATTGGATAGTTAAGGTCGACAGATGTATGGTTCAACATGCACATAAATTAGCTACGAAGAATCGAGTAGCTCATAATTTAGGAGTCACATAACACATAAGTCGGTTTGTTTTCGTTCTAGTTAACCTTCGTCAAAAAAAAAAAAATAAAAAAAAAATTTCCTTTTTTTTATTAGCAAATACTATAAATCATTAGACTATATATCTCTCTTTCCTTGCCCAAAATACGTATCAAAAAACATAGCAAATACTATCTTTTACGGAGTAGTTATGTAACTAACAAAAATATAGTAAAAGGTGTCTAGTAAACAAAGTGGATCTCTTCAACAGAAAATAATTCATTAGACCTATTGACCAACATCTCTTCTCTTCTCCCCTCCTCCTCCCTCTCTAAACCCTAGCCCCGTTAAAAAAGCTTCTCTTGGCAAGTGGTAGGACAAAGTCGTGGGTGTACTATC
>CAAKMY010123821.1:0-23544 GCA_901111285.1 Corrigiola litoralis | reverse complement strand
CGGGGGTATGGTATAATTTGCCTACAAACCCGTCAACATTCAATTATGATGTCCCTGAGTATATTTATTTTTAGTATTAAAGAATATCATACGAGGATTCTCAAGGCAGTCTTACTCTTCTTTTCATTTTTTTCCTGCTGGCCGGGGGGGGGGGGGGGGGGGAATAAACTAGCTTTTTAGTATTGTTATTTTGTTTCTCCCATTCTTTTTTCTTTGAGGATAGTGGAAGCCTTTTGTTTTCTGGGGGGTGGGGGGAGCAGTTGAATGTTTGGGATGGAAGGCGTGAGTTTGTGTACTTGTGCTACGTCCCAAACTTTTTATAACATCGAGTTTTTTACCATATCGTTGGGCTTGTCTCTATCAATACATCTTAGTTGAATTGTTCAAATAAGCTACTATGTTGGTGTGCAAGAACTAAGGAATCTTACGTGATCGACAAGTTTTTACCTAATGCAAAATATGATGAGGGAACAAATCTAGTTTCCAGATTGTTTGAACTGAGAAGACCCAGCTCTCTGATGCAAGGTTTTTAGAGGATGATGGATCTCTATGGTTTACAATGAACAATAGGATCATATTAATGGGGGCCTTAATATAAGTTTGGAATGTAAAATATTTGATCTTTTTTTTTTTCCCACTGCACCTTATGCACCAAACAATCTCCTAGCCATTGAGGATCTGCTGTGGTTGGCCTGAATACAAGGTTCCCATATGGGAGCCACCTATGCCTTTAGGTGGGGGCGGCCCTGTGGAAAGGAAATTTTATGATTTTGTCTCAAGCTTTTGCAGAGGAAAGATAATTTTTTGTTGGACTTCTATTCATTGTATATAAATTTTTGGCTTTGTAGGTTGTTACGTTATAGTCAATACCAGGAAAGTAGTAGCTCTCAGTAGTCAGTAAGATGGGCGTCAAGTGTCCAGGAACTACTACTACGGGTCTGACCATTTTTTTTTTTTTTTTTTGCATCTTCCCGATATTTATCTTCTGGAGAAGCTTCTTTGCATGCGTTCCATTGGACTTGCTCAAGCAGCCTTCTTATAGTTGATTCCAAGGATTATTCTGTGAATCTTCCCCGGGGTTTAGAACAATTTATATTGTGGGTTTTCATGTATTTTTAATGTGGCTCCAGAGTTCATTCGATTTCCTCGACTCATTAAGGAGGTGAAACACGTATATTTATCTATAGAAGTAATAAGGTTGCTTATCTTGGAGGGTTGTCCTTGGTCCTAGTGTCAACCTGTGAGTGGTGAATACAAAGCAATATGTACTCTTTGTGCCAATGAAAATATTGAAATGGCAAAGAAATAGATTTTAATCAAATAATAGCTCCTTGTCGCACTTGTAATTGCTTTTATTTGCTTGTATGGATCAGAAACGTACATATGTGCTCATCAGTTGTATCACCTAGGGGCATACAGCATAGGAATTATGGTGTCTAGAACTTGTATCCGAGTGATCTTTCCCATGAGAGAACTGGCCTCTACGTGTGAATTGCAAAATTGAATTATAGTTATATACCAAAGTAAGGTCCTAAAATTTTCTTTCCAAATTATTTGTATTTGTTTTGGGGAGTAGGGTGAAGTAAATTGGTCATTTTATTTCATACTTTACCTTCCAGCTGTAGGGGCTTGTTTCAGTATCATATAACAACCAACCTCAGAACCTCCATATTGTGCTTAATCTTTTGGTTGGTTTATTTGCTGGGAAGAGTTTTCTCCTTGATGAGCTTGATTATAGTTTACCTTTTCTGTTTGCTTGTTATGAAGAATCATGCTATAAGAAGAGCCGACATGGGAAGACGAGTCCTGGAAACACTATATCCTACCTGCAATGACAAAGGGGAAGGTGGACTGTGGACATGGATATTAGATAAGTTGGGGTTTAGAAGAGATGTGCTGAAGTCTGGTGAACTTGGTCAAGATTCATTGTTGTTTCCTTGGCATCTCCTAAAGTTGAAGGATGATGGCCTATTAATCATGAACAAAAGGTAAGCTATTGTATTATGTGTGGCTAAGGTCTTATTTCTTTCATATAATGTTCAAAATTTGGGTGTTACTTGTCTTCTCCATCCATTGATGATCCATGGCATCTCCTGAAATTGAAAGGTATTGACCTTTATATCGTGAATAGTATAGGCCATAATATGACATCTGACTAAGGTCCAACTCTCTTGTTCATAGTTCTTGACTGGAGTATGGATTAGGGTTGTAGTGGTCAATTTTTTGGCTAACAGTGATGGAAAGCGTGGTCCGACTATATTTCCTTTGGTAGAGTGACTCCTTGTACTCTACTACTGTGCTTACCATCTATATTGTTGTCCATTTTGACTTAGTTCCGTCAAATACAATTGAACTTCATTCATTGCTACAAGCCTGGGCGTTAAGAATATCACTGTTGTATCGAATTTTGTTTCAAGCCTGGGTAAGAATGAGGACCTTTCAAGCATTATTTATCTCACGTGCTAGTCTTCCCTGAAGGAAAAAAGAGAAAAGTTAAACTGAATCGATGTTGACTTTGTACTATATCTGTAATAAGTAAACACAAGACAAATATCGAGTTTATTGATATCGTCATGATATTTTCTTTCTGCATGCCATTGCTGTACTGAAGGATTTTCATTTTGTGGTTTCTCTATTTCTCTCGCTTCTGTGTGTAAATGATTTTGAGATATTTGATGTTACAGCGAATGAGGTTATTTACGATTAAGATTGGTTCTTTGTTTTCGCTGTTGTTGACATTGGTTGATACAGATACTCTAGTCTTCTTTTGCATACTTGTATGGTTATGGGCTCTAGGCATGAGGGAGAGGGAAAATTACTTGGATCTCTGATTTCCGATCCTGGTTTTGTGTGTGTATCTATAAAAGATGATATGGCAACAGTTTGTAAACCCAGCACTGCATTAATAAGAGTTGTGACCACCTTATGGATGGGCAAGTACCACCATGTGCCAAAGTGGAATTTGATGTTCCTCGTCCTACAGACCTACAGTCACCTCTCCCACAGTTGCACTTATGTATGCTCACTCTTACCATTCTCCTAACCACGTAGTGATTCTCATCCGTCTAACGCGCTATAATTTTCTTCTAGTACTTTGTCAAAGTTTCTGCAGTATACGGTGAACTTTTGGGAATAAACTTCAGATGTCATTAATTAAACTATGCAGGCTTATATGATTGGTTTGATGTCGTTCATGAAATAAATTATGAGAAATGCGCTCTCAGGGTCGCTTATCCTTTTGGCCTTTCTTCTGTTGTCCTCTGGGCTCTGACAACTTGGAGGTTTTGGTCAACTAATTTGATCTCAATTGGTCATGGCGGACTTTATGTGGTTTCAAGTTTCAACACATCAAGAAATCAGTGGTTGAAGCCACTAGATTGTATGCCATCAAACGTTTATGTAGTCATATTGAGTTCCGATCCCAGTCATTTGTGTTGCCCACTGAAATGGCCAAATCTATTGTGGACTTTATAATTCAAGTTGACCTCCGCTTGTCAGTGACAAAATAGGCAGTGGTGCTTCTTGCCTAAGAGAAACGAATTAGAGAGCAGGGAGCTGTAGTGGCCAATTTTTTTTCGAGGACTTGGTGCATAAGACTTTGCCTCTTTATCAAAAGCTAAGTAAATACAAGTATGACTTAGATAGACGAACCGAAACCACTAGCTTTTTATGGATTTAAAGGATTGGGTCAGCAGGAGGCTGATGCAAGTGGTTGCCAATTTAATATCACACGCCTACTCTATTGGGGATATCTTATGAGCTTGGAAGAAATAGATTGTCAGCATGTAGTCAATTTACACACTCGCTGCTGCTTAACTTTCCTTACCGATCAAGTCTACTGCGATGTCTTATCATTTGGAAAGTACCCCTGGCTAGTCTTGACTTACTGTGGTTGTTTACACCTTGAGCTTCCTTACACCGACCCAGAAGCCGGTTCCACTGTGACCACCTTTTTTTAGATGAGAATCTGTTATTCTGTACTTGTTTTCTTGATCATCAAAGCAGATCTTTTTGACTTAATATGACAAAACACGGGGATTATTCCTATGTGTTTTTGCTTCTACATAAGGGTACTGCAATGTGCTGGGACAGTAAAAAATAGTAGGAACTATGTAACCTAGACTATTCATTTTACCTGACATAACCCGTCTTGACACAACCTGACGCTGGGCCGACAGAAGATCCGTGTGAGACACTTTATGGTTCATTCGGACACAGCTGCCCAGAAACAGAGAGAAAGAACAGCATGGAAGACGACAGAGAGCCCTACCAGATCTCTCGACCTCTGATGTGAACGCCGATGTGTTCTCTCTTCTTTTTGGTGCTGCGAGTCTTTCTTCTTAAAATTATGATTGAGGCAAACAGATGAGTGAGTTGTTATTCTTATGGGTTGGCTGTGTTTGCTTTGGGACGTAGACCAGGCTTTCCTTTTCTTTTTAATTTGAAGAAATCGGACCTAGGCCAGACTAATATTACATATTTATTCATAGTTTCATACATTAGCATATCTGTAAGCAAACTCTGTGCAATCTAATGACTATGTTTCTACTCTTTAATCTGCATTTCTTTTTTCTTTTAATTTAAATTAAAAATTTGGGATATATTTCCTCTGACAGTAATTTCCACTTTTGGTATACTCATTTTAACCATTAGTTTTTTTGTTTATATATTGATTTTTTTGTAACAAATGCTATACTTTTGTGAAATATTTTTTGACAAATGTAAATATTTTAGTATTAAAATATTGTTCTTTATATACTTAATACGGAGTATAACTTTATAGTCAAAAGTTGCTAAACTTTGACCGAAAAAGTCAAAGTAAGAAGCTTGTTCCTGGCCAGAGGGAGTAGTATTTTATGAATGTCGGTCTTGTCTCTGTACCCATGTCTGTATACCAGATAGAGTCCCTGTATCCTAGAAAGTTTGACTTATCTGATCAGACATCTGGATCCCGCATTCAAATATGACCCCCGATCGCATCTCCGGGCAATATGGTCCTTGGACGAAGACACCTATTTATTTGTAGGGTTGTTTAAGAAAGTAGGTAACAGCCAAAATTATACCCTAATGTTCCTAGGGGCTCATCTGTTTGAGACTGTATATTTAGCAGATTCCGAGGTAAAAGACATGAGCAGATTGTTCAAGCCAGTCTTTCCAGTATTATGTTGAGGTCGCCGAGAATCAGTTGTTGATACTTGATGGATCAGTATAAGAACAGAACCCACGTGTGGGTTTATATAATATTGCCAGTAATCTTCTACTTATTGATGTGACAACAATGTCATACGCAATATAATGATATTTATTATGTTCACCATCTGTTTTAGGGAAAAGTATCTGCATATGCGCAGTAGGCTTGAATTATAGACTCACTAAGTGTCCATCTTATTAAATGGTATGCCTCATATGGTTCTTGAACTTGATATCCTTTGTATGTTGATGCACTTGTGTACAGTTTTCATACTATGTGGATCATGGATTTGGATAGTGGGGCGATCCGTGATGTAGTCAAAGGTACGTATTGACTTTGCAGCTTCCTATATTCTCATGTAACCTCTTGGTTGAGTTATTTTAGATAAAGCCAAGTTATTTATGGTGTGATTTTTTTTGTTATCATCTTAAGGGCGCGGAAACATCATAGAGTTTTGCGGACAGCAGATCATTAAAAAAGTATCACACTTAGAACATCTTTCTTCCGATTGTCTTCAGCAGCTAATTTATCGAAGTCCTCCATTTGGTGGAATCTTGTATTCTGCTTATATGTCTTCACATGTGACCTTCGGAGAAAATATGCTAATCTGTGATACAGGTATCCGAAATTATAGATTGCAAGTCATACATATACATTTTTCTTCCAAATGTGTGGTTTGTGTTAATATTTACATGAAATCAAAGTTGGTCAGAGAGTTCTGATGCTCAAAGGACAAGCTGAAGTTGCTTCAAATGTTGAATTATCAAGCTTTGGAATTCTTGGCCTGCCTTACTGGTTATCCTGTTCTTTGGAGAGTGCTTTCCATGGGTAAGTATGTCTGCTACCCCCTGGCATCATGCTCTTAAGATGTCAAGGCAAACTTATAATTGTTTTATTTCAATACTGCAGTAGCCATGTGCATGACGAGGCTCACTATGATCATCTTCAGTCGTTCACACTGTTTCCAGGTAGTCTACCGTCAAAACCTCTATACTATTTGACTGTTTCCTGAAAGTTTATGTCTGACACATGGTCATCGGCATCGCATCTGACTTTGTCTTTACCCCCAATATCTGAACTGGGAAAATAAATTTCTGTTGACAAATATTGCATTCGGAGAGAGATCCTTGTCAATAGAGTTCTTTCCATATAAATTGACTGTATTGTGTTTCTTTTGTGGAAACAGGAAGAATTGACGTACATTTGACTATAGATGTCCCTGCCAATACTGAGTTGGTAGAACCATTGCAAGAACATTGTGTATGGCGGCAAACAAGAGGTGCTGCAATGGAAGTCTTGGGAGTGAAGGAGACTGCTGCAGCTTCAGAGAAGGTATCCCTTATCTTAGTATCCTTTTCAATTAGCTGGTGGCTTGTAAATGTTGTGGAAGATCTTAATTACATTGATGAGCTGTATATGGAAATCTCTGGTTCAGTTGTGTGAGGGTTTTACTTGATGTATCTTGCAGGTTGGTGTTGCCCAGCAGTGGTATGATGAGTTGGATAACCTTGCTTTTGAAGTAGAACAAGAGGTCACCAAAGAGGAAACTCAAACTCCATGCAGAGATATGCAAGATGGTAAAATTCACATTGATTGTGTTGTCAATACAAGTCCAGGGACAAGTGAGGTATGTATGCCGCCACACAACTCCCCCATCCTTCCTTAAAAGAGAAAAGAAAAGAAATCAACCAGATTACAAGGAGATGAAACTTGTGTTCGGTTTTATGAAAAATGACGAATTTAGCAGGCATTTCTTTAAAGATTTTATGTTGCTGCTTAAGTGTTGTAGCTGATCCAGTTTGAATATGGATTCGATTCTGATCTTATCTTGTTTACCTTTAATTTATATGCATAACACGCTATTATTTGCCATGGAAGATAAGAGTCACTTGCTTTGCTATTGACAGTTTCTCTGGCGATTGTTGACCAGGTTATTGTTTCTGCTCCACTCTATCTCAAATTACGAAGTACTAAGACTTGCGAGGACAATCAAGAAAATAAGGCTGCTAAAATAGCAGAGATTCTGTATCCGGATAGCACTAGCACCAGAAGGACGGAAAGAGACCTGCTTACGTCTTTGTTGCTTACCTTGAACAGAGATTTGGGGGATCTTGTCTTCATGAAATCCCTGCAAGTGAAGATAACATTTGACACTCTAAATCACCCAAAACCTGAAAACACAAGGGACATCATCTTAACAGATTCCACTGTTGACGTCAATGTATTTCTTTGATTAAAGTAGGTCCCCACAGAAACATTGATGATAGTTACTGTGACTATAGACTAAAGCTTGTATGTTGTAAAATTGATAGATGGAGTGTCGGTTATAGTGGAATGTGAGAATGCTTCATTTCGCTCGATACTTCTTATTCTCGTGTCGCGTATGTATTGTTTGTAGTTGGATCTGAATAGCCTCATAATTGGCTATAAGGCATGAGCACCAGTAGAGCTTCAGTCGAACGACGTAAGGATGTAAGACTTGGAAGAATGTTCCAATCTTCTTTTTTTTATTTAGTAATCATAAGCTCATAGCAAAAATTTTGATCAAGTGTGTCCCGTGTTATTGGGCAATATATATAGCAATGTTTGTCTGGTCTTCAATGAATTATTTCTTGTTTCACAGTACATGTTAGAAACTGTATGAGCTGATGTGTTGGACATCTGATTTATGTGATTGTCAATGAAACTATATGTATGGGTCTTCACATAAGATTAATTTTTGATATTAAGGAACAGGTAAATTATACCATCTCTTTTATGATGTCTACTTACACCACGATAATGAAGGATATATGTAATATAATTGGTAATTATATACATATAGTTGGTAAAATGCGTAACCATATTAATATACACAAATGTCTTTTATACTAGCGAATAGGGTACATGTTGCATCTAAGTGTGCATTGTACCCTATATTAATATGGTAATACAGTTACCAACTAGAAAATAGAAAAGATTAGCTGATGCCTTGAACATCTTGAATGATGTAGCTAATCTTTTCTATTTTCTTTTTAGCCAAAGTTACGATAAAAGCAGTTCAGTCAAATACATTCTGAGCCAAGAGATCACATTAGCTGATGCAGCAGATTAACGTATTACACATTTACAAGAATGTGATAGTGTGTAAAATGATGTATTCTCATTTTTGTGTGGTGTGAAGCCATTCTCTGTTACATTAGGTCGATGTAAAAAGGTGGAGGCAGCAATTTGCAACTAGATAGTCCTTGAACAGAACTTTTTATTTTAGTAGGCCAATACTGGCATACAGTATTGTTCAAAAGCACGTTTATGATAGGGAGTTAAGACACATGCATTTGACCATAAAGTTTATACTAAATTTTCACCAAAAAAAATAAAGTTTATACTAAATTGCACTTCATGAACTCAAATGCAGGCTATGCCTATCCAGTGATAAGGCGAAGAGTAGTACAAAGCTGCACAGTACAACCGATTAGAAGTATTATTACAATTTACAACTATACATTATGAAAGCAGGCGAATTCAAGGAAGATGCAATTCATATACCTAGCAACATAGCGGCTTACCCAGTAACAAAATCTCAAATTAATTAAGCTAGATTAGTATTAGGAAGAATAATTTAATATTGACAAAAAAAACATATTCGTACAATTACATTACACTCGCCACACCCACACTTGACACTACAACAGCAAGCCTAAAAGGATACATCACTATTACATTTCTGAAACTAAGCGCCACAAATAGATACCAGCACAAGAATGCGTTGCATTTTTCACCATATACAAAATACACAATAAAGAATTTAAGCTACCAAAACTCCAACTCTGACAACATCATTGGTTGGCATCTATTGGGGCTCCCGTTCTAGCTTGTGAGATCCGGTTAGCATAAATTGTAACCAAGCGCAATTGGGTGCTGTTTAGTGTTTCCAAATGAGGTAAAAACGCTTTCCCGAGCATAATGTAGATGTCCACCAGACAAAATACAACAGTCTGCAAGCAAAGATGCATATTAGAAGGGATCAAACATGTGACAAGGGTTGCTCTCTAGATATCGAAGAGCTAGGACCCAGACCCAACCCCAACCTCCCCCCCCCCCCCCCCCTTTCTCAAAAAAAATTAAAGGCTTGCTAATTGGTTACTTTAAGCCTGGTAAAATGGTAAACACAGCCAACGATCTACGCTGCAATTTACAGTATGTCAAAAATATTACATAATCAGTTACCTTGCGAACATCAGCACTTTGGCTTCCAAATGCGTCAAAGAGAGCTGGCAAGAATGAGGACAACTGCATCATCAATTCTTCTTGGGACAACCTGCCCACAAGCTGAAGGCAAACAAAGATCTCAACAACAACCGTAATGGAACACTATAATAAGTAAAACAGTACAGTTTCGGGAAAATAATCAGCAATATTCAGTAGACACATTCAACTATCCAGCATATAGCCTAAGGACAAATAATCAAATTTGATTACTTAAAGTACTAAAAATCCCTACAAAGAAAAACCTTCCTCATCTATATGTCCGACTAAACTTGTCTAGTAGACTCTGTTTTAGTGTCCGACAAGACTCTAGTGTCCAAGGATCTGACACTCTTTTTTCAAAATCTAAGGACACTAGGACATGGTTTTGTAGACACGAATAAGACACGATAAGAGTTTCGTGAAATTAATTTGAAACTTCAAAAACAAAAAAGTTGTTAAACTATCATATGTAATTATTTTTACCCCAAGAAAACCCATAGTTCAATTCTAAGACAAGCATTCTTTAGTATTTTAATAGTTTTTATATGCAATACTAGAGGTGGGGACAAGCCTCTTAATGATGGGATGTCAGAAACTGGTGACATAAACTGCCTTCTTCCTCTAATAAATTAGCGTTGAGTGTCCAATTGAACCTTCGAGTGTCCGACGGGTACTTTTAGTCATATTTAGTGTCCAAGTGTCCGACACGGGACACCATGCCTAAACTAAGGTGTCCGAGTAACATGGGTTACTGGTAATAACATCATAACATAAGCATCCTTTTAGTTTCATGAAAATCATTAGCATACATGACATTCCCTTTAAGGACAAGTTAAGGACCAGCTCCGTAATGTATAATGACCACCTCCCCAAACCCCAGCTAACAGGATTGTAGTTGAGGGGCGGCCGGGTAGTGATGTTATGCAACTTTCTGTTATCTGTCTTCATTAAAATGACCTCAATAAAATAGCATTGTAAGAATCGTAATAGAACAGATCAAAGACTGAAGGCGATAGTTATCCACATAAATCCAAAACGTACTAATCTGGGGTTACTCATCCCACCAGACAAATTTGTCACCTTTAAACTGTCAAGGACATGGGGTGATTGTACAAGTCATGTAGCAAAAACAAAATAGCAAAAAAATTGCCAGATAACATATGAACTGTAGACATCAAATGCAAGTAGGATGGCTTAACATACCTTTGTCAAACAATTAACACAGGTAACAAGAGTCTTCTCATCCTCTGTCACTAAAAGAGGAACAATAACCTACAATATCAACAATAAATAAGAATATAAAGTAGGCAATAAGCATCATAGAATTTAGTGAGAAAAAACAACTAATACAATGACTTACACTCAAACATCTAAATGGATCATACTGAGCCAGCAACGTAGTCAAACAGTTCTCTGCCTCCTGAGCAACCTGAATTTCAGGCTCGTCAGAATAAAAAGAATATGAACTCCAACAGTAGATTATTTAAACAGCTATGAGTTTACCTTGGGAACAGTTTCCTTTGAAACATGAAGTAACTTTTCAATGACAATTTCAACAGAATCTTCGATGGCATCTTTCTGGAAGAGGAACCAAAAGGGAGCCCAAGAAAAACAAAGGCATGTGAATAAGAGCAAAAGGCAATTCTCATAAATAAGAAAAAAGAAACAGAAGGCAATTCAAATTAGGTAGCCTTAGTAGCACACATAACCTAGGCAGAACACCAGAGACAACATGAACTGCTCACCTGATTTTTCAGCATTTCAGCAATCAGCAGCAGTGCAAGTTCCCTAACAGAAGAATCAGAATCATCGAGCACCTCAAGTACAGCAGTCAAGATCTGATTGAAGTACTGCAACAAAGGAAGCACCAATAATTACTGCAAGGTCGAAAATTCACTTTTTCTGTTTTCCTGTGTAGAACGATGCTGTTTCCACCGTGTCTTTTATTAGAAGGCAAAAGCGGAGATCCCATTCCCAACTAGATTTATGTATTGAAGTACTTTATCCATACTAAAATAAAAAAAATTCCTAAATATTAGGGGACATTCTATTTCAATTTTTTTATTTTAATCACAGACCTGGAAAAAGTACAGCAGATTTTCTTGTAATTTTCTATACTTGGGAACTAGAAGACCCAAATGGTCCCACCCACATAGGACAGGGAAGGTAATGGAAAGTGGGAAACCCACCCCATCCCAAGCTGGAAACTAAGCCCTAACCATATGACCTAAAGGGATGACGAGATAACTGCATTCGGCCCCTTCCCCCTCCCTCCCTCTCTCTCTCTTCTCTTTTCCTCCCATTTCTCAGTGATGATAAACTAAGTCAGGCAATAAAAGGGTATCTTTTACATTTGAGGTCCTACCCTTCTATCCTGTTGGCTTCGCCTTCTTGATAGAACCCGTTCCACCTCCATAGCAAACTAGTACGTGTGTACCAGAACATGGTTCCAGGACGGGGGTCCAGTGAATTTGGAAACACGTACTAGTGCTTGGTGTGCAATGATCCAAGATTTCAATGTGAACAAATTTGGAAACATAACCTTTATGTGCTAATATTTCCAGAGCCAAATACAAAAATATTTTTACGACATCCCAAAATGGAAATGGCAAACAACGTGGGACAGAAAATAAAAAAGTACCACGTAAAATAATCAGTACACTATAGATGGTGTGCGAAGTTGCGAACTGCTAAATTATCAAATTCTGGATGGTCAAATACACAAATCGTTGGATGTTGCACCCATCCTCATATTTTCACACAAAAGAAGCAGATATAAATAAAGATCAAACCATTCAGATAATTCAAGTTCAGAATTATGCAAAACATGATGATTGGTAACTAATACTACCTTACTCCATACAGAGGGGTCATTAGACACAGATGCTTCAATTAGTTGATGAAGAGCAGCATTTTTGTCACTGATAGCGTTTCCTTCACTTCCGTTGCTAATCTGTATAAAAAATAGGAGCACATAGATAATCATAAGACCTTGTCCAACCTATCCACAAACAGGCACTACAATGAAGAGACACAAAGTCAAACAATTATTTTCCTTCTAGTGAGTATAAAGATGGGACCAATTGCTTCCCCTTCTAATCTTTTTAGTTTTTGACCCCAGTCCAAACAATAGGGGAGGGGGGGGGGGGGGGCACCACTTCTACAATCAACGCACTGCATCTAGGACTTCAATTCAAATATTAGTATACTCTGAACTTCACACCACATATATATTTTAGAAAGTAAGAACATGAAACTCACCAAGTGCAGAATCTTTGGAATGCTTGGACCTGTTTCTGAGATAGGGATTGCTTCTGTTTGTTTATGCTCTGCAGATGCCTCATTAGGACCCCCATTTTCACACTGCAAACCTGCACTCGCTCCAGTGCTGTAAGAGCCCTTGAGTCCGTTGCCATTCAGATGTGGAGTAGACAAAATGTCTAAATTTTCACTACTGTCTGCATTTTCCAATCGACTGGACCAAGATCCTAGACTTTCTCCAGTGTGATTTCCTAAATATGTCATATTTCTTCCTGAGCTCACGATCTCATTACGGGATACAGTATCAAGACTCTCGTAATGGTGCTCCTGAGTTTCATCAGCTGGATCGCTCCGGTTACTGACCTGTGTTGATTCCAGCATTGAATTCCATTTCCTCCCTCCATCACTGTCAAGGGAATTAGCAGAATATCTGCCGAAGTAATGAGTTTTCTTTGAGGGTACTGCATATCCTTCTTCAGAAGAAGTTCCCACGATGTCAGATGGATCATAAGAAGATTTAGATCGCTGTCGCTCCTTCTTGCTCTGCAAAAAGTTCATCAGGTCTACTTCTATGCGAGGAGTATATTGCTTGAGAGCTCGCCTCAAGGAATTTTGCTCTTCAACCGACAAGCTCAGGATAAAATTCAGTACATTTGCAGGATCATAGTTTGTGTAAACCGATATAAAACATGAAATAGCAGCTTCCTTAAGTTTTGTATTTTTGTCATGAACTAATGGTGTCAGCTTCGCAAGCCATAATTTCAATATGCCAAAGTTTGCCGCACCTTCAGGAGTAACTGAATGCTTATTAAAAGAACAAATTGCAAACTCAATGACTGCCAGTTTTGCTTTGGGGGATCGCTGTTCATCCAACGAACGAAGTAAAGCAGGCAACAGAGAATCTACTCCGTAAGTTTTACTCACAATATCCAATGTTGTTGAGCAGGGCTGTCTAACTAACTCTTTCGGATCAATTAAACGGGAGAATACATGGGGCAAAATCCTTTCCATGTAACTTTCAAAGGGCTTTCGACAAGAAGGAATTATCTCTGCAAGAGTTAAAAGAGCCGCCTGTGCAACCTTATGATGGGGATCATCCAAATGCTTAAAAAAGAGTTTCATCACCTTTTCAAAACTCTGAACAACTTCCTGAATGCCACCAGGACCTTGCTGCAGCAGAGATCGAATGTAGTTGAAAGCTGCAACTCTGGCAGACCAGTCAGAACCTGAACTCAAACCCTCACTTAGAGCATCATGGAGAGATGCTGGGCCTTCTGCAAAGCTTGGCATCTCCCCTAATGGCAGATGGCTATCATCAAAACTCCTCCTCCTACCTGAAGATACACTTCTGCCTGGGACATTCTTCCTTGATAGAGGTCTCTGAAAATTTGGAACGTAACCCGCATGTGAATCCCTAAAATTTGAATCTCTGTACGGAGTGTCCATAAACTGCCTGTCCATGTGCGAGTTCATGTATCTTCTAGATTCCCTGATATCAGCTAACTCTTCAATTATACCTCTTTCCTGTACTCTTTCAGAAGCTCTTTTGGCTGAGTATGACATTGACGCTGATGATGGCTCCTTCATAAGACCACTACGATATGATAATTTACCAGCATCTTTAGAAGCATGTCTCTGAGAAAATATATCAGAAATTCCTAGCCCCCCATTGCGGTTGCTACTTTCACTGGCAGCTGACAACTTTGAGTCCAGAGATAAACTTGTAACTTGATTTGAAGCTGGAACAGCAAGAGGAAATGGAGGATCACGAGAAGATGGAGGGTCAACTCCTGTACTAGGGGCAATAAAAAAAATTTAGCCATCCTAAATTGAGTCCAAACAAAAAAGGAAAAGCAACCATGTGATACCCTATATGGACATGTATGAAATTACGAGTAAAATACAGAGATAACACCTCTACCAATAATAGTTATACATACCTAGATCAAGGCTTGATGATCTAAGGGTCGACGAATTATGTTTGGAAGACAAATCTAGACCTCTCAGCAAGTTTTCAATCGCGGAAACCTTCTCTTTGCTGGAACTCAAAACACTTTCCAGACTACGGTCAGGTCCTTTATCAAGAGACTTTGATTGAGACAGAAGCATCCCAGAAGATACCGATGCCCTTGAAGCTAAAGTTGCACTCTTGTCCATTGCCACAATAGCAGAAGTTCCATATCCGGGAACATTTGAAGTAGATGACTGAGGTGTAAATGGAACATTTCTTTCACGAACTGAAGGAGAAGCATGTCTTCTATGTAGACCCCCATCTTCCTCATTAATTATCTGAATTCAAAATAACATTACTCACTTGCCAGTAAATATCAAGGTGAGGGGATAATCATACATGATTGCCTTCAAGCTCTAACCAACTGTCCCAGATTAAGGTTCACATAACAAAAAAGGAAAATATACCCTTTGGATAACAGGATCAAATGACTGAAACAGACGCCTAGAGCGCTCAGGCCAGGTTTTTGCAAACATCCTATAGCAAGCCCTGGCTGTTGTTCGTACCTGTCACAGTAATATGCCAGTTATTTTCCATTCAGAACAATTATTAAAACACAAGGACTTTCAGAAATAATTTGTC
Organism: Corrigiola litoralis; assembly: GCA_901111285.1. Taxonomy (NCBI): domain Eukaryota; kingdom Viridiplantae; phylum Streptophyta; class Magnoliopsida; order Caryophyllales; family Caryophyllaceae; genus Corrigiola; species Corrigiola litoralis. Next base: position 8,269 of record CAAKMY010123821.1, on the reverse strand, counting down.
AATGGAGACTTTATGCAGGGCATTGTAGGGCCACAGGGGGGACAAGGTGGAGAAGCACATGATGCACTGATATATGCCATATACTTGAAAGAAGAATCGCCAGTGTTCTGCCTAAGCAGTGAATTGCTCATTCAGACGGATAAGTGGCAAAGTGGCAGAGAGCCATATAAGTTAATTACAAGAAAACCACTTGAGTTTCATGGCAAATGAGCGTGAAGGCAATGTAACGGAAGACAAGTCTGTTGAAGACAGACGTATTTTGTTTATGAGACATACTTCTTTTTCCGTTTTCAGGGACCTCTATGGCCAACACTGAAGAGTACTTTACTACTCCAGACTCCATAGGTCATTTCCAGGTACAATCGACACGTGGCCTCTATCTACATTCTAGAGTAGGGGTAAAGCTGCCAACATCTAGTCCTCCCTAACCCACGATTTGGTGGGAGTGTAACTCTGCATTGTGATTATTTTTGCTGTTATTGTTTATGTCCAATAGATTACTCTCCCTAATGTTTTTTCAATGAGTGATTTCCAGGTACAATCGACACTTCGCCTCTATCTACATTCCAGAGTAAGGGTTAAGCTGCCAACATCTAGTCCTCCCCACCCCATGATTTGGCAGGAGTGTAATTGTGCAATGTTATTATTTTTGCTGTTATTGTTTATGTCCAATACTTAAATTAGATTACTCTCCCTAATGTTTTTCAATGAGTGATTTCTCTCTAATGTTCTTCAATGAGTGATTTCTCTCTAATTTTCTTTACTAAGCGATAGTTTGTAAAATTAAGAATTGAACTTGTGACCCACAAAACTTTAAAAAATTCCCCTCCCTCCCTGACACAGAGCTATGTACAAACATCTCATCTAACTCAACTAGTAAGGTCTCTAGGTCTCTCGGGGTGGTACCCAAGACCATGGTTCAAGTCCAATTTACATCACTGCCCTTTGTCGCACCCTTTAAACCAAAAATAAAAAATGAGCGTACACACACAAACCACTCCAAAGTACACTAAATAAATTCTGATGACAAGAATATCATACACACCTCACTGACTGCGTCTCCAACGCAACGTCTGATAAGATCTTCATAAAGATCAGCTGATCGCTGTATTTCGGGTTCATCAGGCCAGTGTTCTAGCACTAGAAGTGCATAATCACAGCACCTACAACAACAAAAAAAAAAGAGAATGAATAAGAGTGTCATTTGCGACTCACACAAAGCACTCAACTGATGCATCCCACATTTTCTATCAGTGAAGTAAAATGCAAACCTTGCACGCAGCACTGCATTTTTGTCATTTTTAGCACAATCTGCTATCCGAGGGAGCACACGGGCAACTTTGCAGTTGCGCAACATCTGAACACCCAAACAATTTAAGCATTTCACATTCAATGTTACACAACAGAGAAATAAGAAACAATAGACAGATGTCTTAGAAAGTACCGTCTTGATACAATTATCAGCAGATTCTGCAATTACAAGTACCGTTATCACGACAAGCTTAAAAAGGAACTACAAAATAGAGCAAAAGGGTCAGAGACAGAGTCACGTATACATTGAACAACACATTGAGAGCAAAGAGAAAAGTTACAGGGATAAACTGCTCTGCGCAGGCCTCAAAGTCCCCCAGCAATTCTTTCGACAAAAAATTTAACAAATGGCACCCCTGCAGAAATCAATAGATTAGAGGGATATCAAATACGAAAACACAACTTCTACTCTTATTGTTACATACAGAAAAAAGACATAATGAGAAATATGCACAGAAGAACACAAACTTCAGAACATAATACACGATAATCTTGCTATTTATTCAAATACATTTCTTTCCGATTATAAAAAGCCACACCATGGAGTTCACAAAAAAATAAAACTTTTTTCTTCCTCCTTTTGATGAATAATTTCCGTTTGTTCCATCCAGTGTCAAATATTCCATTGCGCATGTCAATTAATCTCCTCCCTATTCGCATCCCATCTTAGAACAAAGGAGCTACTCCATCCACATTCCATTATTCTTCCTACTTGCTTTTTCACACATGCCAAAGCACATTTTATATGCTATTTAATTATATGTTAGTAAAAATTATAAAAATTTGATATTCTTAATCTACTCATTAAGCAAACTCAAACAAGATCCCACATGACTATATTTTATCTTGTATGTTGGAAAGTAATCTAACGTCAATCTTCACTTGTGAATGATGTCCATACTTTCTCTATGAAGAATAAAGATATGTGGAGGGAGTAAGTGTTAATTATAAAAACCCTCGTGATCATGCGTCATATCAATTACAAACCCGATGTTGATGGATCCCTATCTCTAGGTTCTTTGTTCTCGTTTGCTGATTATTCTTAAGAGCTAAAACAAAGATCCGTATATCTAGAATGAGTGAGACATTGACAGATAGGACCCGAGTTCAACCAAGTTTTCCCTTTGCTACAAATTGTCACAGAGCTTCTCTATCAAGAAGTCCTCGTTGGTAAGGCTCATTCGAGAGGCCTGGGCACGGTCCGCTTGTGATCAAATATTCTGCTCTACAATACAGAGTACCCTCTACGGTTTATAGGGTCTATAATTCGTTTCTAAGCATCAACATATGCATCAAAGTTTTATACGTAACCCATATTTTCCTCCACTCGTGAAAGTTCTGCCAAGTGCCAACTTGCAGATGTCATTGAGAATTTCAAGACAGTTCCCCTTGCCGTAGGATTTCTCCTGCATCTTCTTAGATTCTTGATCTTCCCTGACTGTCTCTAGCATAATGGAAGCCCTCTTATTACACTAACACAGCCACACATTTAAAAGAAAAAACCGTCCATACCCTCGAATGTGTCCTTCATATGCTTTTCCACTCTATAAGAGCTAGTCTTAGCTTAATAACACTGGTGAACTCTTCAAAATCAGCGGAAGAGTAGTGGCCTTCGTGTCCAACTCCTAGATAAAAGACATTGGGTTGATTCCCGTGTCTAGCAAACAGAGGGCTTCCCCCTTACCCCTATCACCAGCAAAGCTGCCTTGACACCAAATTTTTCCCCAATATCCCAGCATATATATCCAATTTATCCCAGCATATTTAACCTATTTATCAACCAACTATTCTGCCCAACTACAAAATATGGTCACAATTCCAATTTTGAGATGGCCGACTTAAAGTAACAAAAACCACCACTCCTAGAGAAATCAAATGCTTGTGAATGGCATTTGCTCAAAGCAGACCATAACATTAAATCAACAACCCAAAAGGCCAAAACCACTGGCTTACATAATTGTAGAAGATTATGACAAGTAGGCAGCATGAAAGATGGAAGTCCGAATCCAACCACTAGGACTAGACCATAGGACTGCATCCGCCTAACAATGGGACAGGGAAACAAAGAGAAGTTCTTAGAGACCTTAGAATTCTCTCTTTGTGCCAACTAGTCGAATCTAGAAACAGCAGGCGGGAGGCAATTACCTATAAGAGTTAAATGCAAATTGATGTGTCGGGTAGACTAAATAAACACAACAGCGATAAAGTAGTTTGAATAAAAAAGGGGAAAAACTACAGAGAAAGAAACCAAAAGGTCCAATAAACATGTCTGGATATTAGACACAAACAATAGGTTGATGTTATCTTTTTATAAAATATCATACGGCACAGACAAAAGAGCAAAGATTTAATAGAAAACATCGAAAGTCAGGAGAAGAAACGTACTTGCTTCACTATGCTGGACCTGCGATCAGATAACTGTGTGCTCAAGGGTCCAATAAGTTGTTTTAGCAGGCCCCTGAAACTTGGATAATCAGCCGCACCTGGAAGAGGAAATTTGAAAGAAGATTAGCTCCTAAGAAAGCATATCCATCATCAACAATCATACACAAAGAATTTGGCCATCAGCAACTCCAAGATATCCCATCTCTTGTCTTAATGTTTGATGAAGGAAACTAAGACTTGCAGGACATAAATTATTTATGAGAAAAGGACCGGTGAGCGGACCTCCAAGAACAAGGCCTTCTACTCTTTGCATGGCTGCAATGCGGACAGACCAATCTTTCTCTGGTACAAGGGTTGCAGCTATCTTCTCAAATTCCCGTACAAGCTCCTTTTCAGAGTACACTTTCACTGGTTCTACTGGTTTTTCAGTGACATCACCATCTCCTGTATACGTCAAAGAATCAGCAAATCAGTGTAAGGTATTAGCAGATAGAAATAGTATCATTGGAGTGGAGGAAAGCACATACTAAAGTCCACCCTATCAAAAACTAGAAAATAAATTTTCAGGTGAGACACATGCACACGAGGAATAACATATCGTATAAGATGATTTAAAAATATGTTATCCTCATTTAAAGCTCTATAAATGAGACGATAAATTTCGAGCCACAAAAGGCACTGAGAAATATCTGCATATACAAGTATGAGAAAAAAAAAAAAAAAGCCTAGAATCCGAAACTAAGAAAGTTGATCATGCCGACCTCCAAATAGAGATGTTTCACGTGAAGAATTCTTGGCTTTCGGACTGCTTCTTTTTGGGTTATAATTTGTATGTTTATGTTCACTAGCAGCACTTATACTGCCCGCTCCGTCAGCAGATCTTGGCTTTGGTTGAATCCTCTCTAACCTTGTATTAATATCCTTTATCTGCAGCTCGCATTGTGTTGACAAAAGTTATCAAAAAATTAATATACAAATACAACAAAACTATCCATGTTAAAAGATGAACACTGAAACCTTAGCCCAAACAATCCAATATTTAGCATTTGGACTAAGGACAAGGAGATAATAGTACAAAACTCCTGGCGATTTGAAGAAAATATACTTAGACAAAAAGGAATGTAAAACGTTCCAGAAAAGTACCATATAAGATGGAAGCTGATGCCTATGAAGTTCCTCCCGAAATTGAGGCCCAATCTGCGTATACATCTCCTGAGGAATGGAACAGATGTGATTAGTTAAACCAAATAAGAATACATAGCCTCGATCGATATGACAGGCCAGAAAGAACACATAAACCATATTAAAAAAAAAGGCTGACTGCTTAAGCCCATTTCAACACTGGTTCTCATTGAAAATGCACTTGGACATACGGCAAATCATGGGCATAACCAAAAGCCTGACCCCTGACTTAGCCATATTCTTCCCTCGTTTCTTTCATCTTGTTAGCTAGGGACATGTTCTCACAAGCTTAATCCCTTAAAAAGTGTAACATATTCAAGTGGGACAAAGGATAAAGATAACAGAGCCAACCTAGAGGCACAAGAAAGGATTTTGTTTGGCTTTAAATTAGTTTACTCTTCTTTCTCCTTCTTGCCAGTCATGCATAATTTCACATATGTTTTAGTGCAGCAGATCAGGCACAAAGATTCGGGAGTTTGGCAGAGAAAGTTAATCTATTCAGTTACAACCCTTTTCCGCCAATTAATCAATTTTCACCTTCTGGACCTATTCCTAGAGTCATAATGATCCCCAACTGCAGATCTCAAGCAAACTTCGATCGATTGGTCAATTACCTTAAGCTCTAACATTTTGCATTTTCCCAATCACTGGTTTGTCTCCGCTAACTGTTAAAAGTACTCATTCTTCCAGATGATAGACAGAGGCCTCAAGCAGCCAGCAAGCTAGAAATAACCATAAAACCACATTGCATCACCCTGAGCTCACCAAAGGACGAGTAGATGAAAACAAAAGAGAGGACTAGAGTTAAGGGCAGTCTTCCATGGTGACCTACCAATTCCTCTATACCAAAAATTGGAAGAGCAGAAGCCTGAACATAGCTGTCATTGGTTTAGCTTTTATCAACGCCTGCTGACTGCCATGCTCCAATCTTCTCAAATAATTGGACATATACCTTGAACAAGAACACATACAGGTAGCGTGGCACCTACTGAACCAAACTCAATGATTTTCCCTATTCAACCTCAAAACCGATATCTTACTGCCTTCTCTTCCAGTCACTTACCAAGACCTGGCAGTTCAAACTAGGGCTTCATCAAAGCCTACCGAAAATGCTATTCCTCTTTTCGCGATCTATAGCAAAAATTCTACCTAGACCGATGCTTAATGTGTGAAAATCATTCACATAGCTGAAGATTATATATGAAGAATGGCCTAATATGGAAGGCTCTACTGTAAGTAATAGGAATGATTGTTGCCAAACAGCACCTACACAATATCCTATACCCATGTAAGAAGCTAAGTAACAACTACCATTCTAAACCTTTAATCACATGTGTACACCCAAAAAGCAACTACTCAAGTTCAAGATGGTCTTCTATAGTTTATCAACGACCCACTGTGACAGCAAGTATAGCTTGAGATTTCATGTACTTACCTGCTTCATACATAATGCTACAACTTACAGATCAATAAATCGAGGCAAAAACAATAAAATAAGAAATACTTTCATAAGAATTCACCAACCTCAATGCACGCTATTGCAGCTTCCCTAACACTCTGGTTCGGGTCATTCAACATATGCAATATCTGAAATGGTGAAAGTCATAATTTCTATTAAATTCAGTACAAGAGTTGAAAAGGCCTCATTCTCTACTAGAATTTCATAAAGGAAAAGGACAAACATACAGGAGGAAGAATGGCCCTCTGGAGAGGAAGCTCTGTTGACGCAAACAGATTAATAGCTGCGGTTACCGTCCGCGCAAATTCTTCCCTCACTCTCCAGCTTTTGTGCTCCCATGCATAAGAACCCGCTCTCTCGACAATAATTGTTGGAGAAGAGACCTGCAAAATGCACCCGCATTAATTCCAGTCCATCAAACATAGACTAGACTATGCCATAAGTCATATCACAAGCAAGCAACCAACCAAGGGAATGAATTTACTATGGCAACGACACAGTGACGTCCATCAGCATATACACATTCACGACTACTTAAGAGTAGCAGCCTTTACAGATTTATTGGTGAAAAGAAACAACAGAGCAACCAAAAAAAAGGTTTCAGTGAAAAAATCCTAATTTTATCATCTAATAATATTAGAGAACTATCACATATAAAAATCAATTCTTTCTTCTTTCCAAATAATAATCTTACACCAGAAAGAGCTCGCCATTTTGTTGGTGAATATACTCAATAAACAGCACATAAACCTTTGATTACGTATCCATTTACAAGATTTTGGCGGAAACTTAAAAAACTTATAATCATGAGGTAACTCATAGGGTAAGATTAAATAAATTAAAAGCTCCATCCTGTCCTATCATAGGTAGGACCGCCATACACTCATACACAAGTTTTTCCAAACAGCACATATGTATGCCTAATTCTAGTTAAAAATTGGAGTCCTTGCACAGTGGTGTATACTTAATTCTGACTTTATGCACTCTCTTCCGACTACAAAATAATAAATACAAAACAATATGGAATTTTTGCGAGTATACAACTTTATCGAGTTTTCACTATATATAACAGCATTTTTCAATCAATGAAAATGTCTGCTAATTGGTAAATATCACCACACAAAATTACTAACTAAATCTCTCACATTCAACATCCTAATCAAACACTCACTAAAAACTTCATTTCGTTCTAAAAAAAACTTATTTTGTATTTTCTTTTCCAATAATTAAAGCATGTGCGTATTATGAATATACAACTTAATGGAGTTTTTACTATATAAAACAACTTTAATTTTTAAAATCCATTAAGATGTCAGCACATTCCTAGATATCACCACATAAATTACTAACTAAATCCATCAAATTTAGCATCGTAATCAAACCTTCACTAAACATCATTTCCTTAAAAAAAACTTTTTTTATAATTCCTTCATTTCCAATAATTAAACCTTGTGAGCATTATAAGTATACAACTTAACTGACTCTTTACTATATACAACAACAGCTTTATTTCTAAATCGACGAAAATGGCTTCTCATTTCCAGATATTCCTTACTCCATCCATCAAAATCAGCACATCAATCAAACATTCACTAAAAATCTCATTTCACTTAAAAAAAAAAAAAAAAAACCTCATTTCCAATAATTAAAGCACGTGAGCATTGTGAATATACAACTTAAGTGAGTCTTTACTATATACAACATCTTTATTTCTAAATCGACGAAGATATCATCTCATTACTAAATATTACTAACTACATCTATCGAAATTTAGCATATTACTCAACACTCACTAAAAAAAACTCTCCATTTCCAATAATTCAAGCTTGTGAGCACTCTGAGTATACATATAAAGTGAGTGTTAACTATATACAACAACAGCTTTATTTATTATCAGCGACTTTGTGTGCACATTTCAGACAAAAAAAAAAA
>CAAKMY010123766.1:0-15832 GCA_901111285.1 Corrigiola litoralis | reverse complement strand
TATTTTTCAACTCTAGAGGATCCCAGCACCTTTAAAATGTATTTTTAAAATACACAGTCTTAAAAGTCATTGTGGATTTGTGATAGGATCTCTAATGCTTTCACTCTCCTTACCTTATTATAAAATGAAATTACTAAGTATTCCAGATTGGAATGTCTGTACTTTACATAGTGTTAGATGGTCTTCCACTTCACATTGAGAAAGCCAAGAATTCAATTAATAGGACTTGTTGTCTTCACCCTTCTGTTTAGGTGTCATCTAATTATGATTTTTTTTATTTCAAAATTAATGAAATTATTTATTGTACTCATTTTTTTTATAAACTTATACCCGTATATCTTATGAAGTGTGGTATTCTACAAACATTCAGAGATTTCTGTACTTTTCTGAAAAGAAAATAAATAACAATGAACAGAGCTGAGCTTTAGCTATGACAATAACCTTGCCTATTATCAAAACTAAGGGTGCTGAAAAATAACAACTTTTTTTTAGGCGAAAGAGTAACTTTTAACTCTCGTCAAAACTGATAAATTACAAAGTCTATGCTACATGGTCTTCACACAAACGGTCAATAATTTAGCATCTAAAGTGCTATTGTTCCTCCTGTTGGTTTCTTTTTCGCTTTCGGTGCTTTAAAGTTTTTTGTTTCTGCTTCCGGCGCTCTTTGTCTAGCTCCTCAAACCTTGTATCATCATGCAATTTCATTTTTGCAACTCGCCTTGCTTTGTAGGCCTGTAAAATTATGAGAAAGGTTCAAATACAATGCTACTCGAGCCCCACAAAAGGCACAAGTAAAGTAGGAAGACCATGATTTTTTTTTTCGGGTCACTAACTCTATATATGAGCCACATATGACTGTTCAATGGTTACAACTTACAAGAGGGGTTGGGGCAGGGTATCCAGTCCACATCACCTCACTTTTACTACTGGGACAAGAGTTTACTGGTAGTTAGAAGACCATGTTTCAATTGACCTCTTCCGCTTTGCTTACATTGTCACCAATTCAATAATTTGATCTAGCATAAAATCCCCTATTCTAGGGTCCTATGGACTAGGACTTTGAACGCGTCCAGTACTTCCATTCTTCTTCTTCTCTATTCTTACTCCCTCCCGCAGTTTTCCCATTCTTTTCTTTGGGGAGAGGTCGTTCAACCTGCAAGCCTAATTGTGTGCCAAGTCCTCAAAATTGGGGATTTTCACAAGTTCACAGGGCACCCTCGCCCTAATATATTTTCGCATGGTACCTCAATTTTTTTAACTGACAGTAAGTAACCGCTTAACTTTCCATCAAAACTGAAAATGGTGTGAATATATGACGCGGATACCATGGCAAATTAAAAATGGTGTCACAACAAATCCCCCTAGCCCCCTACCAACAACTCCTTCAAGAACTTTACCCACTTTTTTTTCTGAAGGACAATTAACTTTTGGCTATAATGTGCATTAGTGCAAAATTTAAGGGTACCACACAAAAAATTATATAAGGGTACCTTACGCAAAACCTGAAAAAATATACACACACACAGCTCTGGAATCAACAAACTAACAATACTGTCAGCCCAACCCCCAATACTTATTCCAAATTTGGCAAATAACAAAAAAAAAAGATAAGAAAAAATATTATGTATGCAATTTGGTTTCTCCTAACCATAAAACTTACAATTATATATCTGATGCTATCTCGAGTCTTTTCATTCATCAATTAGAATAAATATTTAAAACAGGGACCTGTCCCCTCGTCTATTAATGCAGGTCCAGGGAGACAAAATTTGATGTAATGAAACACAATCTTAAAAAGTTCAGCGAAATCGATCATACAGGACACTGAGAAGACAGATTTTCAGGGACTGAATTCATATATTATACCAGGGCACTGCATTACGGACCATATCTTGCAACAAATAGGTATATTATAAACATTAAGCAATCTCTTGAAGAAAGAGATATAATAGTCGCTATGCAGCATAAAAAGGCAGATGGACTTAGCGTCCGTCAGCGCATAAATCTTGACAATATAACTGACTCTATTCAAAACCACAAACCAAGTTACTTCAAAAGAGATTCCAAATGAACGTGAAAAGAAGAAACTCTCGCTTTTAGTATTGCTAAGACTCGGCTACAAAGGTTGGACACAAGTATGCGTCCAGTGGTCAGACTTAGAACTATTTCATAAAAATTGGCATACGTTTGGCTTAGAAAAATGTGTTAAGAGTGTACATGCACATGTCAGAGTCTCAAGTGTCGGACATGGTTACTTGAGGTGAAATAAAGAGGGGAAGTAAAGTAGCTTTTCTTCCGATAATAGGTAGCTTGCAAAGATGGAACTTCCAAGGCAAGAACATCCTCTCTTGAGTGACCAAAGTCCCCTTTGCAAAAGGGGCCTGACAGTGGCATTTCCTGAGAAGAGAGGAGCTTAAGAAGAGCTCACACTTGACACTGTCTGAATTCTTAAAAATGTATTCAGCCAATAAGAATCGAAAACCCTGAATTCTGAATTGATCAGCTAGTAGCACCAAATCTTATTTTAGTCTGCAAAATTCAAACCCTAAATTTAATTACAAAGGGAGCAGAGAGAGAAAGAAAAGTGAGCGAAAGTGTGAGGGAAGTATTGCCTTCAATTCCAACCACACTGATGCTTGTTTAGGAATGAGAGGAAAATGGAATGTGGAGGGAGAAGAGAGAGCTATAAAGGGAGGGAGAGGAGGATTGGAGAAAGGCAGTAGAGAGTGATTCGGAGGGAATATTTATTCCTCAGCTGAAATCTTCATGAACTCCATCGTTTTTCACCCTAGTTAAGGTAGTTAAAGGTGGTCGGAGGTCCTTTAAAAAAATGGTAGAAATTTTGAAAGCAACTTTTATAAGATACTTCCTGTGGCCCCAACCAAACCCACTTTCCTTTAGGGTTGTCACGAGGCAAACTTCCTGTTTCCAAAAATGAAAACTTTTTGGCTTAGAAATCACGGCAGTGTCTTGATAAGGATGATTTATATACAAGACAGATAGTGCCATTAATTTGTTTTCTAATTTTGGGCTTACCCAAACTAATTAAACACTAATGCCACCAAAATATATTTTTTTATAAGAAATTATTTTTATTAGAAAGAAAGAAAAGCAGCAGAGGACAAGGAGTCCTCCATGCTTCTCAATAACATATTACACAGTAGCCCAATTTTGCTCCAAACATGTTATCGGGAGCCCCTTCAAAGCACCCGCTGCCTTAGCCCATAAAGAAGCTAAATGAATTACCCTGCCCCATAGGTATTCTAGAGGACGGGAAACCCCCTAAAAAATACGAGTGTTCCTTTCAGTCCAAATACACCAAAAAGTAGCAAAAATAGCACAATTTCAAACAACTTCCCCTCCTTACTCCTACCAAAGCCCGCAAAACTTTATGGACAGAAAATCAGCCAAGAGTCTTGCACAAGCCTAATTCTCCTCACGCATACGAAACAGCCTTGACCAAAGAGAATGAGCAGTGTCACAGTGAAGAAAGAGATGTGATCCATCTTCGCTATGTTTGAACCACATGGCACAAATATCAGGACTTATTGACATATATGGTTTAATCTTGCCCAAAATCATAGTCCAACAAAAAGCCTTGACCCGATTAAACACCAACCCAACAAATTTAAAATATTTATCTGATCAAACACTAACCAAACCAATTCACTCCCCAGATACCCAATCCCCTACCGACCTCATAGCATCCTCATGGGCTGCAATTCCCCACAACGTAACATGTGCCACCTCCACAAGACCACTACCACCATCGCACCATCGAGAATGAAAATGGGGGTGGGGGGAAACAGACCAAAGAACCAAGAAAAAGTAGAGATGAGAAAGAATAGGTAGGTGGCAGCAGATCGCCCATGAGGGTGACCCCACACGCAGGTGGGTGTCTTTTAAATGGTTGTTTATTGTTGATGCGGGTTGTTGTTTTGATTTAAACGAAGGTGATGGATGGGAAGGAGATTAGTTTTAAAAGCGCACCTCAACGGGGCTGCGCAAGGCACACTAAGGTTCCAACAAAAATGCAACAGGCATTACGAGCAGCATAACGCGAACATTCCGAGGCTCAACATGAGGCACAGTTGAGGTGCAACCTAACACGACCATTCCGAAGCTCAACATGAGCGCACACCTGTGTGAAATGCAAACCTTTTTTTTTAACAATATCCTTCCAACCGACCTTTCAACCATTTTATCATCTTACATCATTACCCCTTTTTAAGAAAGTTAACTGGTTTTTTTTCAAAACAATTCCTTTTTGGGTTGTCTTATTGGATTATTTATGTTTCAATTTTTGGTATGAAATGGTTCCATACCTATGTGCTTATCTCTCCCCCATCTGCCATTCTCTCTCCCAACTCATATGGTACATTTTCCATATTTCACTCTATCCCCAATACAATACACCCCATGTGCAATTCTCTTTCACCTCACTCTATCTCTTTCACCTCTCGTACAAAATTAATCCAAAAGAAAACATAACGAACCCAACGGAATGGAGTGAGTACTATTAAAAATGAAAGAGGATAAATAAAAGGTGTGGTCAAGTCCATGAGGCGCGTCTTGGCCTTACTCTTCACGCTTCATCGGCACGTGGTCTCATCACCTCGGTGCACCTTGAGCCTTTTAAAACTAAAGGTCGGAGAGAGAGACAGACTCCATGGGCGGAGAAGTCAAGGTGGGGATATGGTGTGAAAAATGGTGAGGATGAGCAATAGCAGTGAGGATAGGGCTGACATGGGGATTATGGGGGTTGAAAATAGTGGACAGGATGGTGGTGAGGGCGGTGCTAGGAACGATGGCTTGGGGTCTAGTAGTGATTGGGGGCAAGAAATTGTGATGATCTTACCAGAATCACATTTACCTCTGCCTTGGATGTGAACCAGACTCATGACCTAGGTACTTACTTAGGTTTTCCTTTAACTGCTAAGAGACCCTCGCTGAATCAGTTATATCCCATTATTCATAAACTCCATAACAAGCTGAATTCCTGGAAAACGTCTTTGCTTTCTCGTGCTGGTAAAACAGTCCTCATCAGAGCAACCCTCTCAGCTATTCCCTGGTACTCCATGACATGCATCCATCTCCCTAAGAAACTGACCAAGGAAATTGACAGAATCTGTAATAACTTTTTTTGGGAAATGGAAGGGGGGAAACCTCGACTTCATCTTTTAGCTTGGGATGTTGTCTCTGGACCCATTGACCATGGGGGATTGGCCTTTAGCCAAAAAGGTCTGATGAATACTATCTCCATGGCGAAACTGTGCTGGAAGATTCACTCTAGAGACAACCTAGATTCTAAGGATGGGGGAGTGATGGGATGAGTTACTGTTTCAATCAAATTTCCACTACTATGTTACACACTCTATTTTTACAATTGTTTAACTATTTTCCTTGGTTTCCACGTAAAAAGGGATTGGAAGTATGGTTCGGGACGGAGGGAGGAAGTACTCGTTTAAGAAAAGTGGTAGGCATAGGTCCTCTTGATTTTGCCTAAAAAATTTAAATGAAGCCAAGGTTACCTGCACACACCCTTTCCTCAAATCTTTAAGGGACTAGAACTTCTTTAGGCTGGATTTTTAAAAAATCGTTGCTCCCAATCCAGCATAAAAAGTATAACATATCAGCCTCTATACTGGGAGCAGCCCACCTTACTCTTTTCTTTTGACAAAAGACACCAATCTAATCATAGCTGCCTCATTTGATGCCTGAATACCATAATGAAGTTTCACTAAACATGAAGGCAACTTGTTGAAATTATCGGTGATTATATGACACTGCATTCTATTTTTATAAGAGCACAGAGCAGCTGAGGAGATGGATACTGAAGAGTTAAGATGCAGATGTTAAATCTAAGGAAAGGACACAAATGTCTTTCTGAAATGCCTGAGCACCTGGTTGACTTGTACAGCAGTTCTTAACTCCGCACTTAGACACTAGAGTTATAGCAATCTAACCTTAGAGTCAGCATGAACCTCTTCTACTTTACACTTAAATTCTTCCAATTTACTCCCGATTTTTTCTTCTATTGAAAGTACAAGTTTTTCCTCAAACTGCAATAAGAATTAAAGCATGTGAGCCAAAAGAAATGTTCATAACACAAGGAGGAGTGATATATAGATAACCGAAAGCATGTATAAATAACCGAAAGCAAGAGAAGTAACAGTTCCACAGTAAAAAGGTGTCAATGGATGGTTCTAAGTACTAACCGCTGTAACAAAACTCACAGCAAGACCCTCCCTGCCAGCTCTTGCAGTACGTCCCACACGATGAACATAATCTCTAGGATCTCTGCAGAAGATACTTATCATCATCAACCTAATCATGCTGTTTTTCTTGAGATAATACTCTATGAAAGAATAAATTTAAGACCTTGGCAAGTCATAATTTATGACAAGGTCCACCGATGGAATATCTAGCCCACGACTGGCAACATCTGTTGCTATCAAACTAGGAACCTGCCCAGATTTGAAACGGTGCAGAGCAGCAAGCCTTGAAGACTGTGATATATACGAATGTAGTTCAGCTACATTTTGATCGAGCTCTTCCAACAGCAAACTCAACAGGCGGCATGTTCTACAGGAAAAAGAGCAGTATACGTCATCTCCAAGTCGATTAACTAAAAGTTGCCAAAGACAAAGCAAATAGAGATGGAAACTGGAATGAAGCAACATTCACTACCATCTTTGTAACAAAACATAACATGCTTCACATAATGTAGCTGCTGTGCCAAGGTTGGCAAAAATAATAATTTATGCATAAAGTAGAAGTCCACTAAGACAAACCAACCAATGCAGAACTCATGCCCCATTAGAAGTAAAAGGCTATAGCTATAAATTAATTAATGTTCCAGTGAGCAAACACCAATTATGATGCTCAACAAACCAAAAATACAAGCACCCTTCATGATGACAGGAGATAAGGAAAGAGGGAGGACACGTACTTGGCTTTGGAGACGAAGATTATGACAGAGCGTACACCCATCGTTTCTATCTTTGATAAAATATGCACAAGAAATATTTCCTTAACGTCATGAGGAACAAGAAGGTACTGTTGTTTAAGTGAATCCACAATCTTGAGGCCTTCATATGCCTCATAGAAGAATGCCTTGTTTGCAGAAACTTCAAGCAGCATCTGTAGGTTACTGGTCATCGTCGCAGAAAATAATAAAGTCTGTCGTTCATCTGGCAGGTATTGGAATATCACTCCCAGATCCTCCGCGAAGCTAACATCAAGAACTCTGTCAGCTTCATCCAACACAAGAAACTGCAATTTATAGAAGTAAAAGGAGAGGATATTAGATACCCACAAGTTAGACTTGTGGCTCCGCAGCTCTACCGACAATCAACAAGTCACCACGTAAGAAAATACTTCCTTTTTATGGAACACTATGTCATAGACTTGGGGGGTTGAATACACAGATGTATCTTGCAGGGTTAAGAAAGACCAACACATAAAAGTGGGTTATCAGAACATCCTTAAGAACTGAAATTGAATGGTTTATACGTCGAAGAATTCAAATGAAGCACATAAATACACGTAGCGTAGTAGAACGAAAGCTACGCACCGACGCTCTCAGGTAGGAGCATAAACTGAAAGATTTGCACTACAGATATTCATGAAAGCTGCATCTAAAAGAGCCATTGAAGCCCAAGTCCTACAACATTTCATGTTATAAATCCCTTTTAGATAAAAAGTCATACATTATAGACAACCTCCTTAATGCAAGATACTGCGATGAAGATTTCAAGCAAGAGCAGTTGACAGCAGGTAACAATTGATATCTAACAACTTGTGATTTGAAATCGAATTCAAGAGACAGTTCCCTTCTTTCTGTTTGGTGGAGTTCCTTGCTTTTCTTAAAAGAATCTTCACTTCTCTTCACGTGCTCTAGTACAAGGGAAAATCCTCGAAAACGGTTCTTAGGAAGAATTAACAGGCTATACAAGAGCATTGGATGGGGTCAAAAATTTCTCATAGACTAGATACATGTATTGGCAGCTCACCTAGAGTGGGACATCATAAAAAAACGAGAAGAGAGAGTCCAGCCACTAATAGTGGCTTGTTTGCCGAAAGGTGGATGGTTGCTAACTAGCTTTCACAATGGAAGAACCCTGATGCTTTGACCAGTTTCCCATCAGTAACAAGAGTACAAGGCTTTTATCTTACAAGGCAGAAAAGCATAGCGCAGTTGCTTAAAGAAAGTGTTCGCTAAACAGTCCAATGAGTTCTTGCCTTCACTCTCATACACAAAGTATAATTAATGAGCCGTATGATGGGAAATTACCCCCAACGAACTGGCTTTTCCATTGTACCTTATGCCAGTCTTCCATGTTATCGAAACCGTGTACTTGATCGGGGACCATAAATACTATATACTTCGGCCCTATGCTCCCCTTCGTTGGAACCCCAGCGAAGATGGTTTCTTGAGATAGATGACTTGCAGCATAAAAACTCAGCATGAAGCCAATTTATTTAAGCTTTGTTGCAGCAAAGTATAGTCTGACGAGAAATTATCAGCACAACAGAATCTTATTAATAGAGGTGTGATGCTTGCCCAACTTTACAAGACAAATGCAACACAAAAGAAGATCCATATACGTTTTATATCATGGATAAAGGCACTCCAGTGTACCAATAAGAAAAGCCAAAAGAAAAACGTATCCTTCTTCGAATAAGAAGTTACTAGGTCAAAGGCTGCAATCCATTTCAGAAATTATCAAGAGTTTACGAAGTTTGTGAAATTGAAAGAGCTAGTAACGAATGCCCTTGACAGACTAGCAGAGGGCCCCATTGCACTGTCGAATCCTTCATTTCAAGTTTCTCTGGAGCATAAATATTCAGAAGCCTCCATTCAAGGTGCAAGTAGACAACATTACATCAAATCAATGAATTAACTTCTATAGAACATAACCAACAAAAATTACTAGCCATATAATAAGGTAGGAAAAAGTCCTCTAATTGCCAAAATGGAGTACACCTTCAACAAAACAAACCAGAAAGTCTTGCATAAGACCGTTTAATTTTAGGGAACATAAAGGTCTTTAAGTGTAAAGTTGTCAGTGTTTAGCTTAGAGTGATCATTATTAACACAGTGGTACTAAAAGGTGACCACTCTAACTCAAATCATGACAACCTCTAAAATTAAGTTAAAATTAGACCGTCGTTTATAACAATTTGCGAAAAAACATAAGCAGCATAAAAATAAAGGTGGCATTTCATCACCTTAGTTCTCTCAAAAACTGGAGGCATATCCGGGTTCTCCTCCAGCAACACCTTAATCCTTCCCGGGGTAGAAATAACGATATGAGGCCTTCGCATAAGCGTCTTCAGCTGCGCAATCATATCCATTCCGCCAACCACAACAGCACACCGGACATGCAACGTCGACCCAAGAGCCCGAAACTGGTCCGCCAGCTGATAGGCCAGTTCCCTGGTGGGCGTAAGAACAAGGGCAGACACCCCATAAGGGTCCTCCGCGAGCTTGTGCAGGATTGGGAGCGCAAACGCCGCAGTCTTCCCGCTACCAGTCTGCGCCAACCCCAGCACGTCCTGGCCCGCAAGAATCCTGGGGATGCAGTGCTGTTGAACAGGAGTTGGGTTTTTCATTCCGAGCTCGGAACAGGTCTTTACTGCCCACTCTGATAGGCCTAAATCCGCAAATGCCATACATGGTTTTGCGCCATTTTCCTGCAGCTTCTCGATTTCATGGTGCTCATTAATGATTTCTTTGGAAATGACAGGGTTTTTGGAAGATGTTTTCTTCTTCTGCTTGGAAAATAAAGGGAAGTTCTGCTCAACTAAGGATTCTTGTTCATCCATTTTTATGGAGATGTGTGAATGACACTGCTGAGTGCTGTGATGTTCAACTAAAGGCCTAAAGCCTTTGGAAAGTTTGACAGTTTAGTGCAAAGACTAAACCCTAAACAAGAGAAATTACTTTATTATTAATTTTTTTTTTTAGGAAAAGAAGAGAAAATAGTTGAGCATATATAGAATAGAGGTGTCAATCGGGCGGTTCGGTTACGGGTCGGTGTTTCTCGATTCGGGTCATATCGGTTTCGGGTTGTGCCGGGTCATATTAGACATTTGAGTCGAGTCGGTTTCGGTTCGGGTAAATATCGGTTCGGGTCATGATGTCGGTTAATTTGTTTAGTCGAATCGGTTTCGGTTTCGGTTCGATTCCTTTAAGGTCGGTCGCTTTCGTATATTTTATCAACTAATTCTTATCAAATTTTAATGTTGAGTCATAAATATTTTGTTTTACTTCTTTGTTTGGGTCGTCTAATACAAAATTGATTTAATTTGAGCTTAAATATGACCAAGATTGCAATAAATTAGTTTATTTTGGATTATTATTCAGTAGATTTGAGTAAGATTTGGGGTGAATCGGGTTTCGGGTCCTTTCGGTTCGGTTTGAATTTCATATTTTTCAGGTCATGCCGGTTTTCGGTTATACATCGGGTCGGCTTGGTTCGGTTTTGATTTACATTTTTTCGGTTTCGTGCAGGTCATTTTCTCGGCCGGTTCGGTATGATTAGAAAAATAAAATCTAGTTGACTTGAAAGCCGATAAAACCCAAAATCTTTCTCAATTCAATCAAATTATATCCCAAAATAAAATTATATCTCGCAACTTCAAAGAGATTTGGACTCAAAAATTAACTCCATTTTCAGTTAGATCGACAAGCCATACAGAAAAGCAAAACAAAATATTTATGACTCAATACATTAGTTTATTCGATATAATGTACGAAAATGACTAACCCAAAAGGAATCGAATCCGACTCACTTCTTAATATGACTTGAACCAATATCGATCTGAACCTAACCCGACTCGAACAAAAAGCCTATCGTAACCCAATACCACCCAAACTCGAATCGAACCGAACCAAAATGACCTGATCTGTATCCAAATCGAACCGCATGCCACCTATACAGTGGCGGATCCAGGAAACTTAAGTAGGGTTTGCACAAATCTATACAAGAGACGATTTTTTTCTTCCTAAAGAGGAGCCATTGTTGGATGTACCTTAATAGTGATGGTGTAGGTGAACCCGCTTAAGAGAATTTTTTTTGATTTATTTTAGTGGTTTTAGGATTTATTTTTATTTTCATTTAAGTTGTTTTTTCTAAATGTGTTCTCAATATCCCCGACAAAATTAATATAATTAGTATATTACAATATGTTGCTTGAACTTGGGACCTCCAACTCAACTTGCTACACAAATACTAGTTTAGCTAACAATTTTACTTGTCCATATTAGGCAATATTGTTTATATCAGCCAGAACACCCTATGCGCTTGCAGAGGCAAGTGATAGGCTAGATTCGCCACTGCACCTATACCTACTACCCATTACTTATTAAATCCCTTCTATGTGACGTAGTAAACCAATTTAATTTGTTTTTCTAAATGTCTAGTTAAGCCCAACTGTATAATTTTCAAGTCAATTTCTTAGTAAAAAAATAAATTAAAATTAATTTTACATTAAAATATGTATGAGAATATACATATATATTGTGCTGAGCCTAGAATGCTTTTTATTCTCTGGTTAGCCTTATGGAGGACATTATCTACAAAGGACAGGATGCTGAAGTGGAATGTATATGTTGATAGCTGCTGTATCTTGTGCAATTCAGAAGCTGAGAGTATTGATCATATGCTCTTTAAATGCAGCTTCAGTGTTATGGTTTGGCATAGAATGCTTAGCTGGTGGGTATGTAATAGAGCTTGTGTTGATTGGCAAGATGAAGTTTTACAAGCTACAAGAATGTGCAAGAAGTTAGGACCTAGTCCAGCTTTATTCAGATGTATGTTAGCTACCTCTCTTTACTTCCTGTGGCAAGAACTGAACAACAGGATTTTCAGGAAAGTTTGTAGAGATATGCAACTGAGATTGTGAAGTGTATTGTTAGGAGTTTGTTTACTAGATGTGCTAAGTCTTGTAAACTTACTGTTGCAGTTTGTAGTAGGGGTGTTTCCCCTTAGTGGTTTTTGTTTGTTTAGCAGATGCATAGACCCTTCCTAGAAGGTTTCAGCTTAGCACTTCTGATGTTGATTGTGTGCATCTTAGTGGTTTGCTCTGAGCTTGTTCAAGGGTGTGTCCTTGTCTAGCTATGATCTTTGATTGTATACTTGGTAAATGTTATATAAAACTTCATTTTACCAAAAAAAAAAACATACTACGTATAATTATATCTAAAAATCTTTCTTTGACTTTCTACCATCATGGTTGATGAAAATTATAAGTTTGACACATGATATCAGCTAGCTCATGGCACACTACTGCAAATGGGGACGGTAAGGAAGAACTAGAACACATTATAAGTTGGTTTAGATCGACATAGGTGAAAAGTAGACATTTAAATTTATACACAAAAACATAATGTGAAAAAAAAGCATTTAGATTGTATCATGAAACATAGTAATGGTGGCAATTTGCTACTTGCTCTACACACTAAATATGATGTTTCATGCACTTGGATGAATGTATTAAATTAATGAATCTGTATATTATAATAAGTGAATATGTAAATTATATTTCTTGATGAGTTTGTATTTTACATGTTGGTGAATATATACCATATGGTGTGTTGATTTGTGTATTGTTGTATGTACCTTATCTATACTATTATCTGATACTTAAAGAATTTCTAAAGTGAGGACACGTGGCACCTATTTAATAGGGTCATAAATTGAAGAAAACAAAAGACTCTTATTGAAACTTATGTAAGATAGTAAGCCAAAAGACGCCAACTTAATTAGAGACCTTTCAACTTCTATAACAGTCATGATTTAAATATGTTTTAAATTAACTAATTAAACTCATTATATTATCTATTTATGAATTGAGTAAAACTCCTACTATTTNNNNCAATTACTTGCAAATGATCTATATAAGAACAATCGAATATTATTTGCATCCTCTTTCAAAACTTGATCACTGTTTTTGAGGTATCTTTATTTCATACTTTAGCCTCAGTTCATCGCTTATTATGAACTGATATGAGTGTGCTACAACTTTAATTCTACAATCTTTATATTATATTATTATTTTATCTGTAATTTCCGACTCATTACTCAAAAACCAAATCATTGTTTTTTCTCCATTTATTTGAATTATTTTAAGTTAATATTGATCCAATTTTAACATCTATTTTTATGTAACAATCATTTCTGTTAAATTTAGTGTGGTTTTTGATACAAACTACTTTTATATTTGAATTTTGAAGTTACTCACATAATCATCAATTTTATATTTGTTTTTGCAGGTGATGTGAAGCAACTCCAAATTAATAATTTCCATGTAAATGATATCAGAATAAATTCTATTAAATTTAGTGAGGTTTTTGATACATACTACCTTTTTGTTTGATTTTTGAAGTTATTCACATAATCTTCAAATTTATATTTGTTTCTTTAAATGCAGGTGACGTGAATTAATTTTCAAGTAAGTGATATCAAACTTAATTGTAAAATTATCATCAAACTTAATTTATTTTATAATATATTGTTGTGATATATATTATATTTTTTAAATATTAATAATCTAACATATATGATGATGACTTTTAAAGGCGTGCTCCATGTCTATATTATTTTCCTTTTAATAGTTTTTCTTCTTCATATGATTGGTTCAAATGTTTGTTATATTAACAAATAATTAAGAAGTAAGTCTTTCGTAAGGCTACTAATTTAGATACATATGATTTACTGAATTTTTCTCAAAATTAACAATATGAGGACAATAAATCTAATGAAAAAAGTTTGAAATATAGTTATAAAAAAAAAAATATGAGTGAATTTCCAAAGGATCTTCCCATGCAAACATGGGATTACCAACTAGTATGAGTTGATAAGTATATAAATTTGCTTGCTTTTGGTTAATAGGGTACAATATACATCATACACATGGGTTTAGAGAGGGGGAAGGAAATGGAAAATTATAAATCAGATGAATCAACCAAGTTAATATAGATTCGATTCATTGTGTCCGTGTATAAAGGTGTCTTTGTTTGTCGTTAACTGTTTGCACCCCTATATAGATTTATTCAATTCATTTCATATTGAGAATATAATGTAGGCACAATATAGGCACAATGTAAGTTTATTGTTTTTTAAAGAACATTAAAAAGTTTATTTATAGGTTGTTTTAGAAATTTTCATAATTTTCAAAATTTATCCTATGCTTCCGAAGCTAGGTTATAAACTTTGCTTATTTTATTAAATCTAATAAAATAAAATAAAATTGTGCAGCATCCATAATGGCTTGTATGTATTTATGTATTGAACGTAAAATTCTCAATCAAAGGAGCATAGATCGCGCCGTACATTATATTAGATTTTTTTTCTTAGAAGTACCCCGACTAGCTAATATGAACACGAATTAAAGATATAGAGTTTTACCAAAGAAAAAATTCTAAATATAAATCATTAGCTAT
Organism: Corrigiola litoralis; assembly: GCA_901111285.1. Classification (NCBI taxonomy): domain Eukaryota; kingdom Viridiplantae; phylum Streptophyta; class Magnoliopsida; order Caryophyllales; family Caryophyllaceae; genus Corrigiola; species Corrigiola litoralis. The sequence continues at coordinate 1,380 of CAAKMY010123766.1, read as the reverse complement.
AGAGATATCAAATTTGATCAATTCTATGTTTAACGTACAAATAAGATAGTCGTCATTAATTATTCTATTGTCATTTTAAAAATAGTAGCCATTATTAATTACATGTACTTAAAAATGGTAAGAGATATGGTATAGAAAAGTCTGTGAAAATGATTCAAAGTGAATATAATATACAAGTCTTTATCATCAATTTATGATTTTATTTTGTTGTAAGAAGAAATGAATGAATGTATTTCCTTTTACCCTTTGTAGGGATAATGTTTATAATGTGATCGTCTACATACTAATAGTAGATTCAGTCTAAATAAACATGTAATTTTTAGTTAATATCTACTATGAATAAGACTACGAGTGTGTTTGGTAAGACATTTCAGTCACCTTATTTGATTAGGTTGTCTAGTTTGACCAAAAATTTTAGGTAGCTTATAATTTAAGGTCGTTTGGTAACGCTACCTGAAATAATAAGCTACATGATGTACCTGAAATGAAAATTCCAGTCACCTTAAATTTTTAGTCACCTTTTCAGTTTTCAGGTACTTTTTCAGTTTTCAGTCACCTTTTCAGTTTTGATCAGTCATCTTTTCAGTTAATTTTACCAAACATAGTCCATCATAGTTTTTCTTCTATCTCGCACAAATCTCCGTTCGTATTATTCCATAATATGGTTAATATATACTCTTATCTTTATTTTCAATCAAATTTATGGATCTTATTAGTTCACACATCTGGCGTTAGAAAACCTTGACTCAATCAATCACTTCATTTGAGCTCTATTTGTTTTCCAGCTGAGGTTAAATATGAAAATTGGGTTCTTATAATAGTTGTTTCCCCTTGTTGATGAATATACTTTACCCTGAATTGTATCAATAATAAAAAAGAAAAAATTAAAGGTGCAAAGACCATAAGAAATTATACCATGCTCTCAGGAGCATGTGCTGCCACCCAAATTTTTTCTACCTTTTGTCATTTTTCTTGTACTTTTTCAAATTAGGTACAAGAAAAATACTAAAAGGTACAAGATTTATGGGGTGGAAGCACAGCTCCCGGGAGCACCTAATAATTTGCCAAAGACCACGCATCACAAGAGTTTGAAACTAGGAAAACATGTAAGAGACCATCTCACCAAAACTTTTGGTAAGAACGATTCATATATATATATATATCATTGGATTAGTCTCGAAATATACTTTAAAACTAGATCCATTTATACTGTATTTTTACAAAACTATTTATTTTAAGTGATATTATTTTTTATTTTGTTAAATTAATATGATATAATTGGAGAGCTTCACATGAACTTTATGTATTTGATTATTATATTATGAGCTCCACATCGAGTCCAACATTTTGACAAGTCTTTCTTTAGTGGATATATATTAG
>CAAKMY010123712.1:0-37986 GCA_901111285.1 Corrigiola litoralis | reverse complement strand
TAGGCAATGCCTAGGCTACTTTTTGCCAATTTTCTTGTTCCATTATTCATTTTATGAGTCTAGGATACCTCTCGCCAATTTTCGTCCGATTCCATTTCGGAGCCGAAACGAGGTTTTTCGTGGGTTATAATCCACAAAAATCGGTTTTTCGGTTAATTTTTGATTTTCTGGAAATTGTTTGGAACTTTACCGAGCATGCTCCTAGGTTATACTGGAGCATAATTGTAGCATATGACAATGTCAATCCTCTTTCGTTATAGACTTACGGTGTGTTTATCGCTCAGTTCAAACATGTGAATAATTGACAAAACTGATGATTTAGGCAATGCCTAGGATACTTTTTGCCAATTTTCTTGTTCCATTCTTCATTTTATGAGTCTAGGATGCCTCCCGCCAATTTTCGTCCGATTCCATTTCGAAGTCGAAACGAGATTTTTCGTGGATTATAGTCCACAAAACCGGCTTTTTCGGTCGATTTTTGTTTTTCCGGAAAATGTTCCGAAAGTGACCGAGCACGATCCTAGGGTATACTGGAGCATAATTGTAGAATATGGCAATGTCATTCTTCTTTCTTGATAGACTTACGGTGTGTTTACTCCTCGATTCAAACATGTGAATAATTGACAAAACCGATCATGCCTAGGCTATTTTTTTGCCAATTTTCTTGTTCCATTCTTCATTTTATGAGTCTAGGATGCCTCCCGCAAATTTTCGTTCGATTCCATTACGGGGCCGAAACGAGGTTTTTTCGTGGGTTATAGTTCACAAAAACCGGCTATTTCGGTCGATTTTTTTTTCCGGAAAATGTTCCGAAAGTGACCGAGCATGCTCCTATGGTATACTAGAGCATAATTGTAGCATATGACAATGTCATTCCTCTTTCTTGATAGACTTACGGTGTTTTTATCGCTCGATTCGAACATGTGGATAATTGACAAAACTGATGATTTAGGCTACGCCTAGGCTACTTTTTGTCTGTTTTCTTGTTCCAATCTATATTTTATGAGTGTAGGATGCCTCTCGCCAATTTTTCGTCCGATTCCATTTAGAGGCGGAAACGAGGTTTTTTCTTGGGTGTTGTCCACAAAAACCGGCTTTTCGGTCGATTTTTGATATTCTGGAAAATGTTTAGAAAGTGACAGAGAATGCTCCTAGGGTATACTGGAGCATAATTGTAGCATATGACAATGTCATTCCTCTTCTTGGTAGACTTACGGTATGTTTATCGCTCGATTCGAACATATGAATAATTGAAAAAACCGATGATTATAGTCCACAAAAACCGGCTTTTTCAATCCATTTATGAGTTAGTTATAACACTTCCAACCTTTTTGGGCCTCTAAAGCCTTAATTCAACACACACATACAACAACACATGTACACAACTATTGGGCCCAAAATATTTTTTACTACCCCCTCACATCAATTTTTAAACGATTAACCAAAAAATGATTAACAAAAAAATTGGAAATTCATATTCACCCATCCGATTTGGTAACCACCCCCTCACATCAACTTTTAAATTTGTTTTTATTTTTTACAAATTTAAAAATATATGTGAGAGGATGACTTCCAGATATAATTAACCAAATTAGTAGCCACTAGGTAGGTATATATCATCTTCCCAAAAAAAATCTTCTTCCAATCATTTTGGGCCCTTAGAGCCTTAATTAACACACACAACAACAACACATGTACACAACCATTGGGCCCAAAACATTTTTCATCATGTTCTTCCAAAACTACACACAATCACACTACTCAAACTCACTCACTTAGAACCCTAAACCCCTCCCAAAACCCCTCCCAAAACCCTTCCACATTTCCCAATTTCTTCACTAAAATCAATCAAAAATCAATTCGAATGTAACACCCCCATTAAAATCCAATCACAATGAACAAATCAAAGCTACCAATTTCATGGCTATCCCACTTAATCACTCGCTCTAAAACCCTAACCCCGAAACCCCGAAACCTCGACAATTTCCGTAACTACCACCGCATTCTCAATTCTGGCACCAACCCATTTCAGCAAATTCCAATCTGCGCAAAACCCATGTTTTGCTTTCCGCAAAGGCGCCACTTTTGCGACTTTACGGAGGAGGAAGAGGCGAGGGCGCTGCATGAGTTGACAGATGAGCTGGAGAGGGAGCTGCATTCGGACCGAGAAGCGAGGCGTAAAGCGGGGGAGCTTGTCGATGACAATGCCGAGGAGGAGGATTGGATGGGTGTTGAGGAGTTGATTGCTAAGATTGAGAAGGAGGAGGCTAAGCCTGCTACTATGCTTGATAAGTTTCAAGACTTGGATTTTTTGGATGAGCCCACGGATTCGGACTCGGATGAGGATGAGGAGGATGATCCTGAGGTCCAGGAGGAGGAGAGGAGGACTGAGCAGAAGTTTGACAGGATGACTAATCGCCATCAGGAGTTGATTAAGAATTTTCAAGACTCGGGTTTGTGATTTGTGCTTATTGCTGTCTTTTTGGTGTTGTTTTCGGTGTTGTGATTGCGACAAGAATTTACATTTTTAGTTTTGTTGTTGTTTTCAGTGTTGTGATTGCGACTAGAATGTACATTTTTTAGTTTTTTTTGTTGTTTTAGGTGTTGTGATTGCGACTAGAATGTACATTTTAATTTTTTGTTGTTGTTTGCGGTGTTGTGATTGCAGCTTGAGTGTGCGTTGTTGTGTGATGTTTAATATATGCTTTGGTATGTGAAATTGTTGGGTAGTGGATGTAATTGAGAGGCTTGAATAGGCGGTAGTGGATAGCGAGAGTTATTGATATTAACTGAGTATGATCATAGAATAGTGAATGCCATGACAAGAAGCTTGATTGTGCGGGAATCGATAGCGAGAATTTAGATTATATGCTTTGCTGTGTAAGATCATGGAATAGTGTGTAATATCATGGAATAGTGAATGCCATTAGAGAAGCTTGATTGGGCGGGAATGGATAGCGATAATTATTGGGATTATATGCTTTGCTGATTAAGATCATGGAATAGTGAATGCCATTAGAGAAGCTTGATTGGGCGGGAATCGATAGCGGTATCTCTTCCTCACCTGATCAGTGCTTTTATATGTCACAAGCCCCCTGAAGGAAAAAAAGAGTAGCGAATCAAGGACCAGCTTACTTACGTCTCGAACGAGAGTTATTGAGATTATATGCTTTGCCGAGTAAGATTTTGGAGTAGTGAGATTAGAAAAGTTTTATTGTGGGACTAGTATTTTTTATCCAGATTAATTTGTTGAGCTAGGCGAAGTAGGATGAGGGTGATGTCCTACTAAACATTATACTCCCACCGTACCATTCATAAGTCAACGTTTGGGTGTTGCGCTACAAGTAAGAGAGGTCATAAGACAAAGTCAAGATAGTTACATTAAGTGAGATACACAAAAAAAGTTTACTTGGGTTTTAGATAAAGCAAGGGCAAGGAGTCATTTTAAGTCCCAATTTTTTTTCCGAAAAAGGAAACTTAAAAATGTATGGGATACCTCAAAAAGGAAAACGTTAACTTGTGAACGGAACGAAGACGGTTAAATGAGCCAACTTAATTTATTACATCATACATTTATCCTTTAGAGCCAATGAACAGGGAATCTTTGGCTACATCCTAGTACACATTATATCTTTGCTTAATAAATAAACGAGTAGGATGCTTAGCATAGTGGAAAAGTTAATAAAATTGGGAAAGTTACATGAGTAGAATCAGTAAGAGTTATTCAGCTTTGGTATGTTTGCAAAAGGATAAGAAGGGGAGGGGGCAGGTTTAGCTATATGGGAATGTTTTTTCAGCTTTGGATCGGAATTTTGTTTTTTTTGGTGAGTAAGAATGTGGAAAAGTAAATCTTTAAAGAGGAATTGTAGAAATTTGAATTGGTTAGAATTACTGGGACTTATTGGGCTTCATTTTTTTGCGGTTTTGTGAAAGGAAAATGGACGAATTGTAACAAATTTGGGCAAGTTTGCAATGGATTAAAATGGACTAGATCAAATGTCCCACTAAAGTACTCTGTACTTTTGTTTATTATGGAGGTTTGAGTCAGCTTATTGGTTTTTGGACTAAGTTTGTACCAGAAACAAGGTGTTTGTGCAGTTGTCAGTTGGTAAGGTAAGGCCAATGTTGGCTAATATGTCTTCGGTTTTTGTAGTTGGAACGCGCATGGGATCGCAATTTGCAGGTTATTTTGTGAAAAATAGACTAAAATCAAAATGTACAAAGATATCCAGGTATGACATTCCAATTCAATGATCCAGGAACGTGGTACACATTGCGGGGGGGGGGGGGGGGGGGGAGGTAGTTAACATTGGGAAAATCTAAGGCTACTCACATATGAGTTTGGACCTCACCCGCCTTCGGAATATTAAATGGAGTAAAGCCGTTTCGAATATTCAGCTTTGCATTTCAACTTTTTGAGGAAAATCTCGATAAAGCATTTTGTGGACTACCAAGGTTGATAAGCTACTAGTTTTTTTTTCTTTTTTTTTTTTCTAGATTTTCGCATTTGATAGGTGAGTAACTTTAACTGCTGGTTGTCCTCCACATCCCTCTATCTGTGTTAGTTGTGAATTTATCTGGATTGGATTGGTAGTTTGGCGAACTTGGATTGGTTGTTTTGTACTGACTGATAAGTGAAGAGTTTCCAGAGTGTTTACAGTTTTGGTTTTCTCACAGCAACACTTGATGAATCCCTTAAATGGATGACCAAGATCGATAAATTTGAGGAGAAGCATTTCCGTCTCCGACATGAGTACAGGGTCATTGGTGAATTGATCAATCGCTTCAAGGTATCCACCGGCAAAGAGAAGTTTCTGCTTGCTCAAAAGTTAAACAGGGCTATGAGGTTGGTGGAGTGGAAGGAAGATTTTGATCCTAATGATCCTTTTAATTATGGTGTCATAAAACGGGAGGAAATTCCCTCACCAGATGGTTATGATGACGATGAAGTTGAAAGAGATAAGCCAATGATAGAAGGTGCAATTGATGAAGATGATGAAGAAGAAGAATTTGATGACATGAAGGAGAGAGATGATATACTTCTGGAGAAAGTCCATGCTATTGATAAGAAACTAGAAGAGAAACTGGTAGCATTGGATTATACATTTGGAAAGAAGGGAAAGGTTTTGGAAGAGGAAATAAGGAATCTTGCGGAGGAGAGAAATTCCCTGACAGAGAAGAAAATGAGACCAATGTACAGGAAAGTAAGTACAAGCCTCTTCTCTATGGATTGAAGCCTTAATGCGATGCCAAAGATTGCTTCCTCATAAGCTAATATGTTTTTTCAGTTCTATTTCTTCATATTGTGACATTACAACTCTAGTGTATAGGCAATGATCAATACTTGACGAAGGAAGTGACTCTTTTTTAAATGAATGACTAACAGGGATTTGATGTTCAATTGATTGATGTGAACCGCACATGCAAGGTTACAAAGGTATAAGGACTTCTTTCTGCTGTTTTTATCTTAAGCCTTATTTTGATTGATCTCTGTTAATCAACTCGATGTTTGACACTTCAGGGAGGTCAAGTGGTCAAGTACACAGCAATCTTAGCATGTGGGAATTACAATGGTGTAGTTGGTTATGCAAAAGCAAAAGGCCCTGCAATACCAATTGCTCTTCAGAAGGTAGTTTATTTATCGATTTTGTCTATGGTTGTCACACACAGCTACTCGTTTTGGTTATATGTTAGTGCAAGTTTCTTCCTTCTAAGTAGATGTTAACCTTTTTCCAGGAAAAAGGTAGATGTTAAATTAGTTGTTTCGAAACATGTTTATGCAAAGATCTGTTTGATTTAGTGTGTGGTTTTTGTGGTTTATACATGAGCATGATCATGTGCTGTTAGTGGCGGATCCATAAACATCTTGTAGGGGTGTGCGGTTAATTGTTTCAGAGGTTTCGCAGGCGTAAGCTATACTCTTTTAAAGTCTTGGGGGTTTGGGCCAAATAGTTAGTGCGTTATGATGAGTTGAATGTGATTACTGTTTTACTCGAATTGTTTCTGCCCCTATCCCCCACACCAAAAAATAAGGAAAAAAAATTATAATAATGGAGGTATTGAAAAGATGGAAGATGTATTATGAGCTACTAACTGAAATAGAATACGGTCGCGAGTGGCTGACGCAGCTTCATTTTGGCTTATTTTGTGATACAAGTCAACATAGGATATGGTGTCATGGTTTATATATTTTTTTCACATTATAGTAGATTATCTTTATGAAATTGTTTTTTAAACTCTGTCTGTTCCTAATGGCGATTCATGTTAGCCGACCACAAATCAGTTTGCGATTAAAGATCTGTTGATCTTTTGTTGTTCTAGTAGCTTATCTTTATCGATAAAATGTTTCTTTATTGAGATCTTTTATGCAACTTTTTGAGAAGGCATGCTTGTGAGTTTTTACCTGTGAGTTATTCCACGACAAGCCTTATTTATGTGCTGCTCGGCATTTGTATGTAAGACAATCCATCCGGCGTCTGGGTATGCTCAGCAGGAATGCATGTCTGTGACTATATTAACTGGTTTGATGTCATCGTGAACAGGCGTACGAGAAATGCTTTCAGAATCTGCATTATGTTGATAGATATGAGGACCACACAATTGCACATGCTATACAAACAACATACAAGAAAACCAAGGTGTTCCCTCTAGTACTCTTGAACTCCGCTTTCGTTGGTTCTTTGTCTTCACTTTTTATCTCGCCTCACTGTATCTTACGATGGATTTTTGTGGTGTTCTAGGTTTATTTATGGCCTGCAGGAACTGCAACGGGTATGAAAGCAGGCAAAAATGTACAAACGATTTTGAACTTAGCTGGCTTCAAAAATGTGAAGTCTAAGGTAAGAATCTCCGGAGTGGTATCTCTGAAGTTCTATTTGCTGCTACTTGATTTTGTTTGTTAATTTGTTTGATCTGTTTTATTAGGTTGATTTGGCCTACTGTCTTATCTTTTGCTGGTGAATATATAAACTGTCTATGAATTTTACTTCTATCATGTTACCCCTTTCAGGTTATTGGCTCACGGAATCCTCACAACACAGTTAAGGCTCTTTTCCAGGCATTGAATGCGGTGAGTGCTAATTTAGCTTGCAATTTGGCTTTCTATCTCTTATGGTTTTGTATTCTCATTGCTCTTAACTTTTTGCATTTGGCCAGATCGAAACTCCAAAAGATGTTCAGGAGAAATTTGGCCGCACTGTTGTTGAATCCTACCTTTTGTGATAGAAAGCACACCCATGTTTGCAACCTTTTCCTTATCTCTTCTCTTTTCTCCCCTTTCTTATGGGGGTTTGTGGAGGTCCTTTTAGTTGATGTAATTTTTTGTGCTAGAGTAGAATGACAGCACTTGCATTGCCTCAGGGAAGATAGGGAGATTCTGTTACACTGCTGTGAGGAATAAGAGGAGAACAAAGTTTGTTGAACTCCCCCCTCCCAAAATGATTTTTGTTCATTCCCTGGAAATTTTGTACTCAATGTGTAATTTTAATATCATTTCAATCATATAGAGAGCAACATATTTCATCTCTTTCAATTGGACTATGCGAGTTTGTGAATTGGTCTTTAAGATCACCATACGCAACAACGATGACATGTTATCTTGATGGAAAAATACTTTTCCTGAATTTTCTTGCCGGCAGCTACACTGTATAAGAGGGTAGGTTGAGATGTACTCGGAACTGCCAATTTGCGAGGTTACTGTGAGCAGACATTCGAGTCGGAACTTAGAAAATAATTAGCAAGGAAATGAGGAATACACAACTATACTAGTTCTTTGAGGTCGGAGTAAAATAACCAGACAGTCTTATATTAGACGGTATTAAAGTTAACACTTCTTGATTTGTAATCATCATTTTTATAAAAGTTTATAAAACATGACTATTTCAACTCAATTCGTGATCACATTTAATTTTAAGTTAAAAAGTATAGTTTGCGTAAAACAAAGGAATAGAATTTCCTATAGAATTTCCAAGCCAGACATACATAAGTACATAACCCTAAAAAATGGGGAGTCAGCAACATTGAATATAACGAAGTCTCTAAACCAAGACTTATGCTTTATTATGTAATCAAAAAAAAAAAAAAGGTTACCATCAAATGGTTAAAAAGTGTTGAGATGCATGTACTGTATTTCGGTCAATGTTATATTGTTGCATAAGTAGTACTGACATGGAAATGAAAACTTTTGACGGTACATAATCATAACATTATCAATCTAGTGCGAATTATTAACTTGCTCAATGCTTTACAGATTGTCAGTTGTTAATAAATTGGATCCTGGATTGCTTACTTGTGTGCTTACGTCAGAGTAAGTCAATGTGGCTCAAGTGTTTGGTCTTCATCTCCCTTCTTTTCTTCACTGTAACCCATGCGTATAAAAATTGCTTGATCTCCAAGGTCAGCGACAAGTCCTCCCCACTAGCTACTTGTAAGTAGGATTACTACTGAGTACTGACAAATCGTTAATTAGCAATAGCTGTTGGCCTATACACCGCAATATATAAGTGCCTTGATAAGAAGACAAATCAAGTGACTGAGAGCTCAATCTACATAATAATTGTCCCGACATTGATAATATTTGAATGACTTCCCAACAAGCGCATGATGTCCAAAAGGATACAAACATTTTTATCAATTTTTCAGGATATGACAGGAAACACATTACATATTAGTTTAATGAACGTGTAGATAAAACTTCTAATGCGTCATAGTAATACCAGTATATATAGTACTACCATTTAAACATAGCTCAAAATACAACCGATCCCCACTCTTGAACTTCCACTACCTAGTCTACCTCAATATATCCTTACAAGTTAGCCATGGAAGATGGTAAAAAAGCCCACGAGGCCCATGTACTCGTCCTACCTTACCCATCCCAAGGACACATCAACCCAATGCTCCAGTTCTCCAAACGCTTAGCCTCCAAAGGTATCAAGCCCACATTAGTCACCACAGTCTACCTTTCCAAGTCCATGCACACTACCACAAGCAGCCCAGCCCACCAAGGCCCACCCATCCAAATCAGGACCATCTCGGACGGCTACGACGAGGGTGGCGATAACCAAGCAGAGTCCAGAGCAGCCTACTTGGCCAGCCTATGGGCCGCTGGTCCCAGGACACTAGCCGAGCTGATCAAGAGGCTGCATGAGGAAGGGGATACAGCTAAAGCAGTTATTTATGATGGGTTTATGCCTTGGGCCTTGGATGTGGCAAAGCAATTTGGGCTTGTTGGGGTGGTGTTCTTTACACAGTCTTGTGCTGTGAATAGTATATACTACCATGTCCAACGTGGCCTGATCCAGCTACCTCTTGGCCCAAGCATGGTCTCAATTCCTGGGGTCCCGGAGCTCCAACCTTGTGAGACACCATCTTTTATTCACAAATATGGGTCTCACCCATATTGGTTTGACGTGGTAGTGGGCCAATTCTCCAATATTGATCAAGCTGATTGGGTGTTGTGTAACATCTTCTACGACATGGAGAAAGAGGTGAGCAATTTCGTTTTCTCGTTCACGGAGTATCTAGAAAAGATATAGTAACAATTGACTGATTGAGTAATAGATAGACCTATTAGTAGTCAAATGTCATAATACCAAAAGAATTCCTTAAAGAATTACTTTAAGTTATAAAACGACCACAAAAATATTCAGTTTTATACCAATTTTTACGATTCAACTTCCTGTAGCCCATGTGCTACACGTGGGAAGCAATCGCTTCTTACTACGGGAGTGTAACGGTGTAGGCCATAATGAGAGGCAATGATTTTTTCACTCCTCGATTTTTACATTTCTCATGTGAGAGGAGTAGATTGCTGCACAGGAATCTGTGCTCTCACATGGAAGGGGTGAGTAGGAGTGTAAAAAAAATTTAAGGAATATAAAAATCAGTTTCCCATAATGAGTTATGGTCTTCTGAACTGTGAACAAAATATGACAAATAAAATTGGGGACCGTCAAATGTTTGGTGACTAGTGAAATAAATAACAAAGGCAAATGTCAATTCCTTCAGACTGTCACAGCCATAAACAGCAGTTAGTAGCATTGTGTTGTTTGTTGAAAGACGTAACGTAACGTTGAAGTGGCCTGTAGAATAACTGGTTCGTAAAATGATGGCCATCTCTATCTACATATCATAGCATTCTCTTAAGAGATGTATTCCGTTAGAACTCTATAATGTTAGGATAGATTTTCCTTATCTGAATGAGTCTTGGTAGAGGTATGTGTGCATGGTGGAGTACATACCCTTGAGAACTAGTTGAGAGTATGCTATAGACTTATATGTACTCTGAGTTGGACTGCTCGCTCTGAGTTTACAGGAAACAGATTGTCTTTCTTAATTCTGTTGTGATAAGGATTTATTCTCCTAGAACTCCTCAAATATCTTTTTTTTTCCTTGTAGATAAATATACTTTTACCTAAACACAGTTAGATTTGCATAAATGCTCAAAAAATTTCATGCATTTAAAATTTGGTGAGTGTTTGATATTGGCAAGCATAAACTTACTGACTTACTATATCAATATGTAAAATCGTCCTCATGTTACTTAGAGGGATCATAATAATATATGTGGAAGGGTGGCGTCTAGTTTAGGTACCCTCTTACACCATCTCATTTTTCTTGCGGTTTGTATCAGCACTGAAGTTTGTTAATAACATGAAACTATCAGGCGGTTGATTGGATGGCGAAACTTTGGAGAGTGAGGACCATAGGACCAACAGTCCCTTCATACTACCTAGACAACAGATTGAAGGATGACAAAGATTACACTCTTCATCTCTTCAAACCAAACACAACCTTGTGCAAGAAATGGCTAGACAACAAACCAAAAGGCTCAGTCGTCTATGTGTCTTTCGGCAGCGCGGCCACGCCACCCCAAGAGCAGTTCGAGGAGCTGGCATCAGGACTAAAAGATAGCCACCACAGTTTCTTGTGGGTGGTGAGGGACTCAGAGCAAGCCAAGCTTCCCAAGGGGTTCATTGAGGACATAACGTCTACAGGACAAGGCCTGGTGGTTGGCTGGGCCTCTCAGCTGGAGGTTCTAGCCCATGAAGCGACAGGGTGCTTCGTGACGCACTGCGGCTTCAACTCGGTTCTGGAGTTGTTGAGCCTTGGAGTGGGGGTGGTGGCACTGCCACAGTGGACGGACCAAGGGACTAATGCTAAGTATTTGGAGGATGTATGGGGTGTCGGAGTTAGAGCTAAGGTTGATGAGAAGGGTGTAGTGAGGAAAGGAGAAGTAGAGAAATGCTTAAGGGATGTGATGGAGGAAAATAAGCGAGAAGAGATCATGAAGAATGCAGCTAAGTGGAAGAAGTTGGCTAAAGAGGCTATTGATCAAGGTGGAAGTTCTGATAAGAATATTGATGAATTTGTAGCTTCTATAAAGGAACTCTAGTGGTTGAGGTATTAGCTACCAACGAAATCATTTGTAGGATTGTAGGAAACACTATTTGCATATGTAATCTCAATCTTGTAGTACTGTTTACTCTTGAGACCCTTAAATTTTCTACTTAGACAATATGCAACCTTTACTAATTAACGCCTATAAGTGTGAGATTAAGGTCTCATACCAGGAAAACTGTTCATGAAAATATAACTTGGTTTTTTTGTTCTTTCCTAATAAGAGAAGTACTAGCTCATAATAGGATTCATAACGCATTACACCGTCCATCTCTATTAGGTGACGGAGAGGGATAAATGAAACATTTGCTGACATTTAAGATTAGACTTGTACATAACCTGTCTTTTAGATATCATATTGTTTTGTCCATGGTGATTCTTTATTTATGCACCCCAAAATGACAAAATGCATGAGGTGTGATATTCCCATTCTTGATGAGGATAATTCATATATCGATGGTGGTTCACCTATATTGAAACGGTATTACTTTCATTTTGCAAGGTGAGCCTCTACCAAATATTATGATGCACTTATTATAAAATGCACCATGCACCATGTTTAGTAATTCACCATTATAAAATACATATTTACATAAATTAATATAATTGTATATCCATCAACCATAATATATTTGGAAAATAATATAGTTTACACATTAATTCCTTCATCATAAAGCTCATTTTCACTAAGTATAATGTATATATAGAACAATTATATTATACATATTCAAATATAAATATATAATTATCTCTTAATTTACTCTATGATGGAGTCGTTGACCATGTGGTTCAGATCTCAATCCTACCAAAAAACTACAGGATTGGAGCCACATATAGCAATGATGGTATAATCATACATGCTAAAAAACGTGGTACAGATATATTATTGTTCTCGACTCGGTCATAAATGGTCACATGCAATTCAGCTACTCTACCACTGCTACATAAACTCAAACATCCAACACTCATCCATCCAATATAGAGTATTAGAGTGTCTCTTCTGCAATCTATATCATAAAGAACTAAGCTAACTAAGCTGCAAGAATGGCTAGTATGGAGGACGTAAAACAGGCCCCAAAGGCTCATGTCCTTGTGGTTCCATTTCCAGCACAAGGCCACATCAATCCTATGCTTCAATTCTCCAAACGCTTGGCTTCTAAGGGCATCAAAACCACCTTAACCCCCACGGTCTACATCTCCAAATCCATGCACACCACCACTATACCAACCGACCACAGGCCATCAATCCAAATACAGCCAATCTCAGACGGCTATGATAATGGCGGCTTTAACCAGGCAGAGTCCACTGCAGTCTACTTGGATAGAGTCCGAGAGGCAGGCACAAGGACCTTAGCAGAGCTCATCAAGCAGCTGAGTGAAGAAGGGGACCCTGTTAAGGCAGTCATCTATGATGGGTTCTTACCTTGGGCATTGGATGTGGCCAAGCAGTTTGGGCTTATTGGAGTGATTTTCTTCACTCAATCATGTTCAGTGAACAGCATATATTATCATGTCCAACGTGGGCTGATCCAGCTGCCGCTTTCGGGCGCTGTCTCAGTCCCTGGGGTCCTGGAGCTACAGCCATGGGAGGCACCATCCTATATGCACAATTATGGGTCGTACCCCTTTTGGTTTGATGTGATTTTAGCGCAGTTTTCTAATATTGATCAAGCTGATTGGGTGCTATGCAACATCTTCTATGAGATGGAGGAAGAGGTAAGTAAATCTGGACATGTAGTCATGTTGATGTTGGTCTAGGCATATATGTCTACCGTTTTGTAAGAGTATTGGTTACTCACTATTTGTAACTACAACTTCGTCCTGGAACATGATACATTCCACCTGAAAATTGTAATCGAAAGTAAGCCAAAATAGGTTAACTAGGAGCTGAATAGTACACATTCCACCTTCCACACTGTTGGTTCATTAATGTTGGTCTATAACTAGACATATAGAGTGCAAAGTACATCAAAGTAATTAGGAATGACCATGTTTTGTGTGATAAACTAAATTAGAGACATAGAGCACTACTAGTGTTAGTGAATTGTGGGATTCAGTATGGAGATGGTATTGTTCTGCTATAAAAACTATTAAAAGATCCCTCTGCAAACAAATTGTAGCAGTTTGATTCCAATAGAAAGAGTGATACGCAGCATAAAATGTAGAAGTCTTAATGATAGGAAGCATACACTGTAAATCATCTGTCCTAAATGGTGTCTCATTGTATGTCCATTTGACTATAAATATTAACAGATCGACTCTTGATGCACGACAAAATCATACACAATGGTCTGTGATTATATAAGAGGTGATATGTCATGATAAGAAGACAGGAACATAAGATGAGACACCAATTTAGGACAGGTGATCTCATCTCAGTTTTAAAGCATGAGCGTGCCATAAAAAGTATTCTGGTAGGAGAAAAAAAAAAAACAGGGCATTATAGACGACCTCACTTTTTCTCATTTTGTGGGTTCTAGTGTCTTTCAATTATCATAAACGATGTGAATTATGATCTAGGTGGTTGATTGGATGGCGAAATTCTGGAAGGTGAGAACTATAGGGCCAACAGTTCCATCATATTACCTTGACCAAAGACTTGAGTACGACAGGGACTACAGCCTCCAGCTTGTCAAGCCAAACTCAGTCTTATGCAAGAACTGGCTTGACACCAAGCCAAAAGAATCAGTCATCTATGTGTCCTTCGGCAGCATGGCCGACTTGAGCGAGGAACAATTCGAAGAACTGGCATGGGGTTTGAAGGAAAGCGAGCACAATTTCTTGTGGGTAGTAAGAGAACCAGAGCAGGCAAAACTTCCCAAAGGGTTCGTAGACGAGACTTCAGGACAGGGCTTGGTGGTGGGATGGACAAGCCAACTAGAAGTCCTGGCTCACGAGGCCACGGGCTGTTTCCTGACGCATTGTGGATTCAACTCTGTCCTCGAAGCTATGTGCCTCGGACTGCCCGTGGTGGCGGTGCCACAATGGACAGACCAAGGCACCAATGCTAAGTTTGTCGAGGATGCTTGGGGAATGGGTGTCAGAGCCAGGGTCAACGAGAAAGGGATCGCAACCAGAGATGAAGTGGTGCAATGCATACGGCAAGTGATGGGGGGGCAGAAAGGCGAAGAGATAAGAAAGAATGTGGCAAAATGGAAGAAGTTGGCTAGAGAAGCAATTGATGAAGGTGGAAGCTCTGATAAGAACATCGCTGATTTTGTGCATTATCTAACGGAATGTTGAAGTTGGTTTACGTACTCTGACACTAGAACAACAATACGAAAAACATGTTACATTTGCTTTTCATCTTGAATGCCGTTTCAAACAGTTTGTTTACAGCTTGTTAATGCTGTTTTGCATCCAAAAGATTAAGATTCCGTCTTTAGACCCCCAGATGGATGGCCACGTATGTGGAGTCGTGTTGGGTGGAGACAGCTGATTGTATAGGGTAGTAGTGTTACAATGATTAATAATACTGTAAACATAATTGTAAGGAATTGTAAGAAGAGGTCAAAAGGAGATTTCAAAATGCATAAAAGGAAGTAATGGAGGGAGTGAACATTCTACGGAGGTAATTGGTAAACATAAAGGTGTGAGTTCTCGTAAGTCGTTAGTCATAACAACCTTGGCGAGTATGTCTTTTCTAATTAGAAGTTACTAGTTGAGTTGACACTTCCATAAAACTGAATATGTAAATTGGATACAATCCGTAGCTCAATCTGACAGTCTATTTGGTCTTGTGATAATCTATGCAGAGGGAAGGCTGATATGAAGCTTAAACTCGCTACAAGCTATAGAAATAGGGTAAGCCTCACGCACTCCAGAGTTATTTGTAGTTTTTCAACTCCGTGTAAAATTAGAGCCAAAATTATTATTCTTTATTGTATCTTTTAAATTATAGTACTTGTATCTATTTATGTTGTATTAGGTATTTCCTTTTTCGCTTTTTTTAAATATGACAATATTAAACACATTATAGTATGAGTCGAAACTGAAAACAAATTCAAAGAAGTACATTGTCGGCTACCATTATGGTGAGTCAATTCTTTTATAATGAGTTGGAAAGTAACATCTGTCCTCAAATTAACAATATTATTAATGAAAATATTTATAAAAAGATATAAAACTCTTATATTTGAAGGGCACCCATGAATATAGTTTTTGAAGTGGTTGTTACCTTTCTGACTATCTCCCCTCCTCCCACTTCTAGAGTCGGTCCTATTTAGAAATGAATATTGTTCCCTCTCGTGGTATTATTACATACGATACCGAACACGTCGCATTTTCTGTACCAGTAGACAGTAGTCATTCATAAATGGCCTCACTTCTTAAAGAAAACGTGCTATTATTTTGTCTCAAGTTCTCAATACTCAAGTCATGAATGGTCGACATTGAGACACCCATGCATTATTATTGCTATATGGAGTAAGTACATTTATTATATAGTATGCATATGAAATATTATGCACCATATCTATCGCCTCGTTTACTAAACTAAACCGAATATAAGAAAAGAACTAGCTCAAGTTGTTGGAGCTATTTTACCCCAATTATAAAGTTGGGGTTCGATTCTTATCTGCGACTTTGTGCGCTTATTTCAGACCAAAAAAAAATAAAAAAATAAACTGAACATAATAGACTTGAAATGAAACAAACTGGAAGTAAGTTAAGAAGAACAGGGCCTAAATCAAACGCGACTATTTAAGGCATCTACTCACTGGCTCTTCCATGCACAAAAGAACTTGCTATCTTATTGGTAAGTGCTAAGTCAGGAATTCCCTTATGGAGAATGGAAAACAAACCCAAAAGGCTCATGTGCTTGTGGTTCCATTTCCAGCACAAGGCCACATCAGTCCTATGCTTCAATTCTCCAAACGCTTGGCATCTAAAGGCATAAAAACAACCTTAACCCCAACTGTCTACAACTCCAAATCCATGCACACCACCACCATACCAACTCAGCAGGGCCAATTAATCCAAATAAGGCCAATCTCCGATGGCTACGACGATGGCGGCCTTCGACAGGCCGAGTCCGCCGAGGCCTACTTCGATAGTCTTCGTGCTACAGGCACAAGGACCTTAGCAGAGCTCATCAAGCAGCTAAGTGAGGAAGGGGACCCTGTTAAGGCAGTCATCTATGATGGGTTCTTGCCCTGGGCCTTGGATGTGGCCAAGCAGTTTGGGCTTGCTGGGGTGGTTTTTTTCACCCAATCATGTTCGGCGAGCAGCATATACTACCATGTCCAACGTGGGCTGATCCAGATCCCGCTTTCGGGCGCTGTCTCGATCCCTGGGGTCCCGGAGCTACAACCATGGGAGGCACCATCTGGTATGCAAAAGCCCGGGCCTAACTTCATTTGGTTTGATGTGGCTTTGGCACAGTTTTCTAACATTGATCAAGCTGATTGGGTGCTATACAACATCTTCTATGAGATGGAGAAAGAGGTAAGTAAAATATGGACATGTACTCATGTCTCATGTAGTTGTAGGCTTGTGGCCTGTAGATATCTGTGTAAAGCTCTAGAATTGAGTGTTTTGATAGCCACATTCTTGTCCAAATATCTGATACCATACCCTACCTGAATATTGTCGTCTACACTGGAGTAGGTCACAGTAAGTTGACAGGTAACTGAGAAGTGAGAAGCTCTGAATCACAGAGATGCTGAGCAGCATATTACTCCCTACATATTAAAGTCCGTCTCCATATGGATTATTAACAGAGAAGCTAATAACACCATACTCTGCATGTAAAAATTAGCACAAGACTTATAGACCAATAGCCGCTCCACAGACCACAATGGTATGAGAATTTATTTTATTTTTTTTCTTGGTCTGAAATGAGCGCACAAAGCCGCAGATAAGAATCGAACCTCCAACCTCATGATTGGGGTAAGATAGGTCCAACCACTTATCTAGTTCTTTACTTCTTTTCTTTGGTACGAGAATTTGTGATAGGCCTAAGAGCACTCAGACAGCAAAGTGCTCTGGATACCATATTTTCTCTTGCTCAATTATGAGTGAGATTCCTTCTGTGTTTAATGCTTGGTTTAAAACATTTGCCCTCCTTTCCCCACAACCTTACAAGGTTCTGTCCTTTGGGACCAGTTAAAAGAACTAAAGACTTAAAATGTAGCCCTAGATTTTACTACATTGGCCTACTTTCCCAAATACCCTTGTGGCCTTGTCATTTAAGTACCCACCCCACCATCCACCCCCCACTCTCCTTCGCCGCACTCTAAACTAGTCACCCCAGCAGCCCCAACCCCCACCATTATTTATAGCTATTACAGATTTTATCATTATTGAATAAATAGCTGGTATGTTTACAATAAAAATGTACTAATAATTCATAAGTCACGATAATATTTTATGAACTGATCTCGGCATACTTAGAAGTTTGAAAATTAACAGACATGTTAAAGGTCTGATCAGACCTCCGACCAGACGTTTAGAGAACTGGTCTTGGTCATGGACAACGACATATTCATAATTAGGTCGAGTCAAGGCGAAGACCACTTTCCAAAAATAGAAGAAATAAATAGATGTTTCTGTACCCTTTGTTTGTCTAGGGGTCCCATGTTCTTCATGCTTTCAGAAAGTAGCCCACAATTTTCTTTTATAAGAATAACGTGGTTGAGTTGATTAACTAAGTTACATGGAGTGAGCTTGGAGGGGTGAGAAGTAGGGAGTGATGTGTAGGAGATGTGAGAGGTGGGAAGAGAGAGTAAAGTAGGGGGTTGGGTGGGTCATCCATGATAAGAGTATTTTCAGAAAGCTTTGTAAAATTAGACGTGACGACATCAAATTTGGCGGCGGCGATAGACTCTCCAATGGGGCGAGGAGGGGCCACAACGAGCCTTTGCGGATGACCTTGACCAATCTTGAGCCTTTTCGACTCGTTAATGGCCGACCCGCAAGTACACATCAGGTCTTCGCCCACCAAAAGTGGGCAGGGTCACGGGTTACCGGGGACCCGTCCTATTACATAGGTCTAGAGGGCGACAATCAATAGACCTTCTAGAAAGTACTAAAACAGAAAGTAGGACAAATGGAGGGCATGATGTCATATTGTGTGTCAACTACAAAAAAAGTAAAACAACATTCTGAGATAAACTAAAACAGAAAGTAGGACAAATGGAGGTAGTATCTGATTATTTAGACTTGGCCAAACTTATATAAACAAAATGGCCTCTGCAAGCAAATAGCAGCATATGTTCAGTATGAAGAGTTGAGACACCAAATCCTTCAAAAAATATCTCAAGACACCCACAGAGCACCTCAGTATCTTTGAAGTATCTCCACATACTTCTCTTTTTTATGTACTGAGTTCGAGGTTGTCAATTAATACAAATACGGTGACATATTTTGTAGGTGGTAGATTGGATGGCAAAATTCTGGAAGGTGAGAACTATAGGGCCAACAATTCCATCATATTACCTTGACGGAAGACTTGAGTATGACAGGGGCTACAGTCTCCAGCTGTCGAAGCCAAACTCAACCCTATGCAAGAACTGGCTTGATGCAAAGCCAAAAGAGTCGGTCATCTATGTGTCTTTCGGCAGCGTTGCCAATTTGACTGAAGAACAATATGAAGAACTGGCATGGGGTTTGAGGGAAAGTCATTATAACTTCTTATGGGTAGTGAGAGCTTCCGAGCAGGCTAAACTTCCCATGGGCTTCATAGATGAGACTTCTGAACAGGGCCTGGTCGTGGACTGGGCACCCCAGCTGGAAGTGCTGGCTCACGAGGCAACAGCCTGCTTCCTGACCCATTGTGGGTTCAACTCTGTCCTTGAAGCAATGTGCCTTGGACGGCCAGTGGTGGCGCTACCACAATGGGCAGACCAAATAACCAATGCTAAGTTAGTCGAGGATGTTTGGGGAATAGGTGTCAGAGTCAAGTTAAATGAGAAAAGGATCGTGAGGAGTGATGAAGTGGTAGATTGCATACGGGAGGTGATGAAGGGGGGAAAAAGCAAGCAGATAACAAAGAATGCGGCGAAATGGAAGAAGTTAGCTAGAGAAGCAATTGATGAAGGCGGAAGCTCTGATAAGGACATAGATGAATTTGTGGCATACCTAACAGGATGCTAAGAGCTGGCTAAACTCTAAGATTCAAGAAATCAATAGGAAAAGCATGCTGCATTTGCTTTTCAACTCGAATGCTGTTTACTGCAGCTAGTTACGAGTCTTTGCGAGCAAAAGGTTAAATAAATTTTGATCCATAGACCCCAACATGGATAGAATATGGATCTTGTGGTTGTTGTACAGTTTCCACCAGTCTTTCCTCTACTTTATATATTTTTTTCAAAAGCTATGTAATAAAAGATTTCTCCCTAGACCCAAATCTTCTATGTCCTTATCAGAGCTTCCACCGTTTCAATTTTGGAGTGGTTTTGTCTCCTTCACGCTTTCTTCCATTTTTTGAAGAGAAAGTATTTTGCTTTGCTCTCTCTTCTATGTTTTGTACTTGTACATGAGTCTACAGGCAACCCCAAAGGCAGAGGCAGACAGGCAGCACTGCAACAGTGCCACTGCCAGCAGCATTTTTGCCAAAAATATTTTTAAAACAAATTTAAAAAAGTCTGATCCGGTCCGGGTTTAGACCGGACTTATCGGTCCAGTCCGGTCTCGGTCTTACCTTGACCTGTCCGGTCTACGAGTTTCAAAATTTATATATGCCGGTCTCCAGTCCAAGTTTCGGACCGGTGAACAGTCCTAAAGTTCAAGGGTATTACCAGGTCAACCACTTACTCCTTTTAGAATAACCTCTTAATTCAAAACATTCGAAGTATAACAGCTATCAAAGAATTACGGAAAATGAGAAAATTGAAACGAGGTGCACCTCTTGTTGGTTCTGTTTTCAGTTCTATGCCACATAAAAATAAACAATAGGCTTGGTCTCCAAAAGCATAACCTTACTGTCCACATCTCATGATCTATGCACACAGCACACTGCTGTCATTCCAACCTATCAGGGTCCAAGCCTGCAATTTTTCTTCGCAGTGCAGTGAAATTGATCATTGTTCCCCCCTTTGGAAGTCGAGATATACATCATATCACTTTCTCTTCTATGGAAGGTTGGGTTATTCTCATTGATAATCAAACAATAATAGACATGCAAGAAAATGATAAACCTGGCTCTGATCTAAATCAAATTTATATGACTGGCTATATAAGTTCACAGTGAAAACATATCCTATACAGGATCATATAAAAACAGACAAAGGCATATGATACATGAAACAACACAGAACAATATTTACAATTGGGTGTCATTAGAAATGATACCTCGCAAATGAATTCCCTATAGACCAGATGTTGCTTCTTGAGAAACAATAAGCTCGCGTATGTTATCAGCATCACCACTATCTGTTGGCAACGCAATTTCAGCATCAGTCGAGAAGTGATACCTCTGTCCGATAGCTCTTAGAAGCTGATAAACTTCAAACATCGAAGGCCTCTCCTTGGGATCTGGGGATACACAATTTTGTGCCACTTTAAGAAACTGGAAGAGCTCATGATCAACACCCTTCCCAACCAAGGAGTTATCAATGACATCTTTGAGATTGGAGCTGTGAGAAAGTTCCATAACCCATTCCACTAGATTACCCTTGAAGCTTTCAGGGGCCTTACTCACATGAGTTGGCCTCTCTCCAGTAACTATCTCCAGGAGGACAGTTCCAAAACTATAAACATCCCCCTTGGTCGTGGCAACCAAAGTCCGGGAGTACTCTGGTGCTACATAGCCTATGTCACCAAATTCTCCATTCACAAAGGTGCTCAAATGTGTATCCACTGGGTTCATAAGCCTGGCAAGCCCAAAGTCAGATATTTTTGGCTCAAAACCATCATCCAATAAGATGCTCTTGGAGCTTATATTCCGGTGCAGTATGCGAGGATTGCAGTTATGGTGAAGCCATGCCAAGCCTCTAGCTGCCCCTATTGCAATCTTGAGCCGTTTGGGCCATTCCATAGAGCTGCAGCCATCTTCTACCTGATGCAATTGATCATAGAGAGTACCATTTGCCATAAACTTGAAGACCAAAAGCTTCTCCTTCCCAGCTACACAGTATCCTTGCAGGGGAACCAGGTCAGAATGTTTGACACTCCCAAGTGTAGCCATTTCTGACCTAAATTCTTTCTCAGAACGTTGAGAATCATGTAACCTCTTCACCATATATAGACGGCCATCTTCAAGTTTTGCTTTATATATGGTCCCCATCCTTCCATGACCAATAATATTTTGCTTGCTGAAATTATCAGTGGCCTTCATGAGATCACTCAATCGCATTTTTGAAATAGAATCCTCAAACATGGACACCTGGAAATCGTTATAAATCTGATTAGCAGGATAAAGCTGCGCAAAAACCAACAGAATATATATTCACACATCATAGTGAGTTTCATTAGCAGAATAAAGCTGGACAAAATTCAACAGGAAGAACAACCGAAAGAATTAACTTACCTGGATTTTCTTGGTCCCCTTCAGAATCCTCGCCCATTTGTTTCCTTCAGGATCTTCTTCTTTCCTCTTTATAGATACCCTACGAGCAAAGAAGAACATAGCTAGACCTACTCCTATTGAAGCAACTATCACCCCAGATATTGCAGCTGCAGTAATAACCCCAGTTTTCGATTTCCCTGATGATGTCCTGCAAAGGCTCAGAGGAGGCCCGCAGAGACCTGGATTGTTGGCAAAACTATCAACACTAAGGTCAGTAGCATTAGTAAAGGGTGGGATTGGCCCAACCAAGAGATTGTTGGCAACATTAAATTTTTTGAGCCGGGAAAGCTGGCCAAGTTGCGGAGGAATCTGTCCAGATAATCGGTTGTTGTCCAGTTGAAGGACATTGAGAAAGGTCATGTTGGCAAGGTTCTCTGGAATCACACCTGAAAATCTATTCGAGGAGAGATCAAGGGAGGTCACAAAAGGGATTATTTTTGAGATACTAGGGGGAATAACTCCATCAAGACTATTAGAGGACAAGTCCAAAAGTTGCAAACTGGCGCACTCGGAAAGCCCAAGAGGGAAGCTACCCTTCAATCCCATATTTGACAGCCGGATGTTTAAAACCCTATTCTCACTCGGGTTCCAGCAATCAATTCCAGTGAAAGAGCAAATGAATCCAGTCGTACTATTGCTGAAATTCCAGGAAGCCAAGATTTTATTTGGATCTTGCAGGGATTCTTTAATGGACTGCAAGCATAGCACATCATTTTCGCTTCCATAACTCAAACTACTAAACAGCGAAAGGCCCACACAAATACCAAGGAAATCAACGAGTAACCAGGAAATCAGCCCCATGAGCTTGATGAGATCTGCTAATTAACCAGATACTCTGTCTTAAGCTATGTCAGAACTTATGGCGGATACCAGATACTCTGAACTCCATGAAACCAAAGTCCTGCGAAAATCTGAAAAAAAAATCTAGTCATAATCTTCTCCATCATTGTCACTTCAAGCAAAAGCAAGCCAAAAAAATGCTAAAGAAAGGTCAGTATATGCCTCACAGCACAGCAATAAGCAATGCACCCTTGGTTCAAGAACATTCACCAAATATCATAGTGAGCATAAGCATCAACACATCTTACCATCACCAGAAACATTCAACTTGATCATAACCTAGATTAGTACAACCAGTAATAAAACATCAAGTCCAACAACAACAACAACAACGAATCCATGGATTCCGAGGAGGTGAAGATGCAAGGCGCCTCGCCTCTGATCCGTCAAGACCCCACAACTAGTTGGGGGCTAAACCCAAAAACACTACCAAGAACAATACCTATAGCAATCACTAAAAGTAAACAAAATATATGGTAAAGAATCAATCTCACAGGTCAGACTCATTACAGTCTCTAAAGTCCAGCATAAATAACCAAACCCAAAAAAGAAATTTGTATATGGGAGCTACTGACCTAAGAAAGAATGCATCAACCCACTATTTTTCAATCCAAATTGACCAATAAAAACATCAACAATAACAAACATACATAAATACAATAATACCCAATAATTAAACTTTGATATGTAAGCTACTGACCTAAGAATGAAAGAATCAAAACCACAATCTTCCAAACCAAATTAACCCATAAAAACATCAACAATAACAGAAATACATGATACAATCATACCCAATAATTAAACAAGTAAAAGATTGCTAAACCAACCTCAAATTCACATAAAAACTTAGCATCAAACCAAAACACCCATCATTATGCAACACCTTGAAAATTTAGATGATAATTCAGCTGAAATGAAGTCTTTGATCTAGTGTGAAACCAAGATTACTCACATAAAAGTATGACATTTGACTGTTGACTCAAAGACTTCAACTTTTGGAAGTAAGCAAGTATCTTCTAACATATTATGCTCAAAATATTAATACTTTACCACTATACCATCAAAATAACACATATGAAACACAATTACGCATAAAAGTACATGACCCATTTGCTAATTTAGCATAATATCATAAAATGACAAGTGATAGTGATGAGTCAATATGGAAAGTACATGTAAATTACTGAATATATTTTTGTTACAATTGAATTGGGAGAAATTAAGCTTACATGGTATAATAATTTGGAAAGACGCGTTTGTGGAGATATTGATCAAGTTGAAGACATGAGAAGGACTGTTTAATCTTTTTTTTTGGTACATTGTTTAATCTGTTATGCTTACTTTTCTGTTCTGTTCTGTTCTGTTATGTTGTTCTTTTGTGAGTCAATAGTCAAAGGCTGCCCATGTGGACTAGTCAACTGTTGACTTTTTGGCTTTATTTTTTTCCATTTGAATTACGTAACAGACACTAAACTGGATACTGACAGATTTTGATTGTACTAACTTTGGTCTATTAAATTTTGGAATATATATATATACTCCGATTAATTCAGAGTTGATTATAGTATCATTAGCCCTCCTAAGTCCTACCTACACTTTCAGTGAAATTGACCAAGACAAATTATCAAGAACTCCATTTTCCGTAGTACTACACTACTTCAATTAATACAAACACCAAAGGATATTAGAAGTAAAAGATACAAATATGAAATAGGTGGTACACAGCATGACATCATACATCCGATTTTACACTAATATTTTGCTTCTCTGCACTTTATTGTTCCTTCTGTGTAATACAATCTACAGATGGAAGAACTGGGTTCTCTAGTTCAGAATGCCCAATACAAATCACATTACATGACAGGTGGAACTAAGAAGACTTGCAAGGTTTCAGAGGGTATCCACAAAGGCCAGTATTGTTAGCAAAACTAGTTGCATTGAACTTCATGTCATTCATAAAATGAGGAATTGGTCCAACCAAGAGATTATCAGCCACATTGAAGCTCCTGAGCCTAGCCAACTCCCCGATTGCAGAAGGTATGCGACCGGACAACCGGTTGTGATCAAGCTCTAGGACGTTCAAGTAAGTGCAGTTCCCTAACCTCGGCGGGATATAGCCAGAGAAATTATTCGAAGACAATGAAAGAGTGACTATGAAAGGGAGCATTGTAGAGATATTAGCAGGAATTGACCCATACAAGTTGTTGTTGGAAAGATTCAACCCTGTTAAGCTCTCACATTTAGAAATGCTACTTGGGAACTTGCCCTTCAATCCTAGAGAATGAAGGTCTATGTTTAGAACTCGATTTTCGTTGTTGTTCTAGCATTCAATGCCTGTAAATGAGCAGACAAATCCTCTTGTACTAGCATGTTGAAATTTCCATGATGATAAGTAGCCATGAGGGTCTTCAAGGGACGCTTTTATGGACTTCAAACAAAGTACATCAGCATCTTCTTCTTTATCAGCAGAGACCAAGTTGTAGCTTAGAGTTGTGCTTAGCAGAAGTATTGTTAACAAGCCAAGTAAGTTAACAATGGATACAAAAGTTTTTAGTGCCATTGGTGCCTTGGTGGATATTCAATGCCAATCCTAATCATGAGATTAACAAGCTAAGGCCTAAGGGGCATTGAGAGATATAGAAGAAAGACATAACACACACTAATACTATTACCTATATATGGCTTTCCAAAAATCGAGCTTGTAAAATAAGGAGGGATTTTTTATGAGAGAAGAGAAATTTCAATGCGTTTAACTAGTGAGTAGTGACTAGTTGAGTGTTGTATGTTGTTGACCATTGAATTTGTCAAGAGATGACGCGAAGATTACTTTCTCCTTCTTTTCCCCTGTTCTTCTTTTGAAATGTTGGTTAATGGTTACACATGACAAGTAGAACTGATTGCCTTCGCATGCAATTAAACTTTTTAGAAATATCCATAGCATAAAATGTAGAAAAACTTTATTTAAGTCATGTAGAATATAAACGTACAAACGTACAATTTCGCATAAGAGTTACCTAGGCCTTCAATGTCAATAATTTTTCTACAATGTGTTAAAGTACTACTTGCTTAAACTATAGAGATTTGCATTCCCTACCTAAAAACTCCAACTTCTTGATTTTTTTTTTTTTTTTACCATCCAATTAAATCAAAATCAAGCCATATATGACCGATAAGGGCGGCGAAACTCTCTCTCGACGAAAAAACTAATTACTAGACAAAGTACTTAAAAACTTTTATACATACATCTTTATGTCGTGGTTTTTAGATGTTACATTTTTGCAGAGTTAAGAATACATGTGCTCCTATTATACAAAAGCTTGTTAATGCTACTGTCGGAGATACAAATCTACCTTTTGTCGTCTTTCTAACAACTTCTCATTATAGGTACAAGAAAACTTTATCAAAATCCTAAAGTAAGAGCACATTTTCTCAGAAGCACCTAAATCTGTCCCAAAATAAATATAGAAGAACGAAAATTATAGAAATTATTTGTCGTTTATATAATAATCAATAATAAAAACATAATGATCAATATGAAAAGTACCTTATACTCCCTCTATGAGTGCATAATCCCTCGGCCCACTTATAGATGGAGCCTGGCGGTATGTTTAGTGGGTTGGGGAGATTGTGTATTTATGTTACCGTCTAGTAGTCGTGGTGTAGTGTAGTGTAGTGTAGTGTAGTAGTGTAGGAAACTGATTTTTACACTCCCTATTTTTATTTTTACACTCCCACTCACTCTTTTAATGTGAGAGGATTTTTGTGCAAGAATCTATTCCTCTTATATAAGGAGTGTAAAAATTAAATGGAAGAGTGTAAAAATCATTGCCCCTGTAGTGTAGTGTAGTTTTGTCGACTGTAGACTTTAATCATGTTGGACTAGTTAGTCAACAAACTTATCCATCTCCACCAGGATGTCTGCAGGACTTTCTTGGGTTTGGACCAATGAGGGCTGGGCTAAATGGAGCTGCATTGGCGCAGTTTGGTTTGGTATTGAATCACTCGGAAATGGTCTCTGAATCTGACACATAATGGCTTTTAGACAGCATCCTATGAAGTTCAATTATTGTTTGATGTACCAATTTTGCACATATTACTTATTAAAATAAATAACTATTTATAATTAGATTTATATTAATTATAAATTGGTTAAAATGTTTTTTTAATTAACCTTGTAATAAAAGTATATTTTAATTAAAATAATCATTTTAAGATGGTTTAGTTATAACATGAAATCAGTTTATCACATACAAGACTTACTTGCAATTGTAAAGCCTCATGGGAATAGATGCACTATGGTCTTGTTCTAAGTTAAAGCAAACAAAAAAAAAAAAATTAATACGACCATTTTGTTATTCTTGATGGTTAGCATGTTTGTATACATAACTCATATGGTCTAGCGTGAGGAAGAAACCAATCATATAATAGTGAAGTAAAAAAAGGCTAGATAATTTAATACTAGGATATTAAGGTAGTATATGTGATGCGAGTATGCAAATCTTAGATACTTAAAATATAACAATGTCAAAATCAAGGTGTCCAAAATACCCTTTTCCAAAGAGAAACACATAACTCTATCAGACATATAAAGTTTAGATTTATTGTCTATACTTACGATGGTTTATTATTTTGTAATTTGTGTGCGTATCAAGATTACTACTGATTTTTGTGGTAATACTTTTAATAATAAGGCCGAGGACTATGATTTAAGTAATGACGCCTATAAATGATGTTCATCTGGATGATACAATTTCCTTATCTATCTTGGTGTTGTTCAGATTTTTTATTACTCATATATCAAACACACACACGTTTCTACTTTTATTTTGTTATTTTCAAATATCATGGTTTATTCCAAGATAATAGCCTTATTGTTTGTCCTCCTTATCTATTTCGACTATTCTCCTTACCTATTTTGTAAAGAAAATGAAATAGAACACGCCATGATTGAGGGTTGCTATTGATCGCCCTTAAAATTGATTTTTTTGTTCTTAAAATAAAGTAGATATTCTCTAATTCTTTCCCTAAATGCCCCCAACCCTATTTTTTTTTTTGGTGATCAATGCCCCCAACCCTATGCAATCTCTTTAAGTATGGGTGAGAGAGTGAAGATAGGAGCAATTTGGTCTAGTTAGAACAACCAAATTAATTTTAGGATTTTTTCATAAATGATGCCTTGAGGTTAAGCCTAATTCACAATTGGTGACCTCAGGTATTCCATGTTTGGTGACCTAAGGTCACTACCTAATCCATGTTTGGTGACCTACCGTTAACACCGTCCTTTTTCCCGTCTTTTTTGCTGACGTGGCTCTACTTTGACCCATGTTATATATTTATTTTTATTTTCCTTTTTCAGACAGACCCATATGATTTATTAAAGGAATATTAAAACAACTTATTTTTTTAAACAATTAAATAATACATCTAATTACCTTACCACTCAAACTTTATAACATAAAAAAAAATCAAAAAATCAATCATTCTTAATCATTTATCAAATAAAAATGTGTCATATTAACAATGTTTTGACGGAAAAGATAACGGTGTTAGTTGAAAGTCACCAAACATGAATTAGATAATGACCTTAGATCACCAAACACAGAATATCAAAAACTGAGGTCACCAGTTGTGAATTAGGCTTAACCTCAGCACACTATTTATGAAAAATTAAGGGCGATCTTTAGTTAAATTTCTCTTTTCCTTTATTGGATGGGGTCAGACAACCTGACTGCGTGACACTCTTACATTACTATCTGTCTATCTTGTACAGGAAGAATGTTCCCCGTAAATCCGTAACACAGTACGTCAGGAGTCAGTACAGTACAGAGACCGGACATAAAACAGACCTAACAAGAATTAACTCGAACCCCGTTAAACCCACTTCCCCTAATAATTCCCCCCAACTAACTAACTAACAAACAAACAAAAAAAAAACAATCAACTAATTTTCCCGCTAGTCTGTCACCCCAAATAAAAAAAAAAAGAAAAAGAAAAAAGAAAATCCTTGAGGAGAGAGAAAGCAAAAAAGTAAGAGAGAGAGAGAGAAAAAGTTGGTTACTAATTTCCTCTTTCTCTCCAATTTGCGCACTCTCTCCCTCACTTTACTCACTTTAGTACTATGGACTGGAAATAATCATATAATGAAAAAATGAAAAAATGAAATAAAAACTCACTAAAGAAATATCTTTTATTTTTTTTACCTATGTTTTATTTTTCTGCTTTTTCATTTCCTATCTGGTGAGCTGCTTGTTTTGATAATTACTTTGTTTTTGTTGTGGTTTGAGGTGTTGTTTATTTGTTAGATCAGGAAAGTATGTGTTTTTTGATGTTATTTGAGGTTTAAATGATGAGAAATAGTGTATTTTTGTTGTGAGCTTCTTTTTTTGATAATTACTTTGTTTTTGTTGTGGTTGAGGTGTTGTTTATGTGTTAGATCAGGAAAGTATGTGTTTTTTTATGTTATTTGAGGTTGAAATGATGAGAAATGGTGTATTTTTGCTGTGAGCTACTTGTTTTGATAATTACTTTGTTTTTGTTGTGATTGAGGTGTTATTTATGTCTTAGATCAGCTAAATATGTGAGTTTTGGTGTTATTTGAGGTTGAAATGGTGAGAAATGGTTTATTTTGATGATTTTGGTGATGAAATTTGGAGTAATTGTTGTTTGTTGAGGAGAACGTTGTATGAGCTGAGTAGAAGTGTTTGCTTTTTGCTGTGGAGTTGTAGATCTGAGTAGTTTTGAGTTTTGTTTACTTTTCTGCTTATTTTTGTGTTTTTTTCAAAGATTTTTGTGAGAAATGTTTGAGTTATTTTTGTTTGATTTTGATGTCACTAGGTTTATGGTGGATCTAATTTGTGCCTGAAGCCGAAGCCGAAACCCGAAGCTGGAGCTGTATAGTGAGGTAGTTCATTTATTTATGACATTTTAATAGTTCAAGTTGTGGTTAGTGTGATGTTTATTTGTGATTTAAACATGATATTTTTTTCCGCTTTTCGAAACTAGCTTATGTATGGAGGAAGTTGCTATGAGTATTGATTTGTGTTGAGTTAGTTTGTTGCATGTTTACAATCGAAAGTGTTTGAGATAATCGTTGTGTGTGAATTTCGGAAGGGAGGTGGGGTTTGATATGTATGATTATGCTGTATGAGTTGTTATGATTAATGCTGTATGAGTTCTTTTGGATTTGATAAAAGATGTTAATGAGTCGGGTGAAGAGGTGTTGGTTTAGTGATGGTGTAGTGGAAGTTCAGTTTCATATAAAGCTTCGTATACTCGAAAGGCTAATCTGGTCGAAGTAAAGTTGGTTCGTCTTGTTTTACAGGGTGGTTACGGTCAATTTCCTTGAAGAATGAAAAAAGTTTTATTGAATATGAGTTGCATTTTTGTGTTTTTGCTAAGTCTTGTCACTATTTTGTTGTCCCTAGTGTCATAGTATTGGATATGTTCTTTCGTTTGTTTTTCAGCTCTGTTGTTACTTTGTTGTTCTAGTACAACAGGAGCTGCTGTGTTGGGCTGTTGGCAATTAGCATTTAGCGAAGAACTTTGAGTTCTATGCTTCTTAATCAGCTTTAGTTTCCGTATCTGCATGCCCATAGTCTGCTAGTCTCTAATTTTACAAAATTTTCAATTTTGTGTCTAATGTCAGCTTGCTTCAGTAGTCTTGTGTATATATGGGGGCGTTGGCATGGGCGAACCCAAAATTTAAAAAGCGGGGTAGCGTAATTGTACATTTCTACCACTTTTCATCTTTTCTACAAATTTTCTGCCTTTTCAACCATTTTCAACAATTTTCTACCATTCTTTACCAATTTCGAAAAACATTGTTTATGTAATTATCTTGTTGATATGCTACCCATGCTACTAACGACATCCGCCACTGGGTGTAGTAATCATACAGATTCATGTTAGTAAGTTCTCATCAAACATCGTTAGTATCCTTGTGAACTGTAGTAATAACATGGAGATGCTCAAAATTACTAGTTACATAATTGGACCTGATGGTAGGAATTGGTGAACCTAAAGGAGTTGAGGGGCTAACTAGAATGGTTTATATGCTGCATGAGTTTAGAAGATATCATTATGAGATCGATTGTGAAAGAGCTTTAAAATTTATGGTTCTTCCTACAGCTTCTCAGTTCCTTCTTTGTGATTGGTTGGGACTTGGGAATAATGGGATAGCCATCTATCTTGTTCGTCTGAATGTCCTCATTTACTTTTGTTATGAGCGTAGAGGATGTTTATGTAACTATCTTGTTGATATTGTAATAGAAGCCTAATAGCCACTAGAAGGAAAATGTAGAAGTATCTCAGACAGTCTCTGGTTTTAGAGATATAGACAGCCCATGCACCCAATTAATGTTTAGAGACTTTCTAACACATCTCACATAATATGATGGCATGCAGAATCTACTTTTATTATTAATTTTTATTGTTTTTTGGAAGGCTATGTGGTTATATTCTTATCTCTCTGTATTTGTTTCTTATAGTATTGTGCTGGCAGCTGGCAGAAGTGAAGTGCTTTTTTTTATAGAAGCACATATTCGTAATTAGAATGTTTTAATTGAATGGTCAGTGCCACATTCATGGCTATGTCTTTGTTTCTTTATTGTCACTGATTGCTGCTCCTCTCGCAGGAATTCGCACAATGGAAGACAC
Organism: Corrigiola litoralis; assembly: GCA_901111285.1. NCBI lineage: Eukaryota > Viridiplantae > Streptophyta > Magnoliopsida > Caryophyllales > Caryophyllaceae > Corrigiola > Corrigiola litoralis. Next base: position 6,584 of record CAAKMY010123712.1, on the reverse strand, counting down.
CCAGTCTGTTTCTGTCCTGATAGACTCTACGACTTCTAAGATACAACAACTTCAGAAAGCATTTGCTGAGCTTGAAAGCCACCGAGCTGTTACCCTTAATCTCAAATGGAAAGAGCTGGAAGCTCATTTTCATGGGCTGGAGAAGTCACTGAAGAGGCGTTTTCATGAGTTGGAAGACCAGGAGAAGGAATATGAAACCAAGACAATGAAGGCATTAGAGATACTAGAGGAGCGTAAAGCAGCTGTTGTGGCTAAGGAGGAGGCCTCACTAGAGAGGCTTCAAGAGAAGAGGGATGCTGCTGTGTTTGCTATTGCAACTGCTAGAGAGAAGCACTGGAGGGTATCTTGTGAAGAGTATTCTGTTGTCAGCAGTGAGGACCAAGACGGAACAACAGTGGAAGAGACACCTACTAATTCTATGATATCTGAGATTACTTCTGAAGAGACAAATGGAGCAGCTGAATATGGAAGTCCAGAAGTGCAGTCAGCTGCAAATGGCAATGTGGAGGTAATGTCTTATCCTGAGCTTTTGAAACTATGTGAAGACATGGATGCAGAGGGTCTTCATAATTTCATATCTGAAAACCGCAAGAACCTTGCATCAATGAGGGAGGAAATACCACAGGCGTTGAATGCTGCAGCAGACCCTGCTTGTTTGGTTCTCGATTCACTGAATAACTTCTACCGTGGTGATGTTGCAAACTTAGATGCGAAAAAGGATTCCAATCTCTTGGGTCTCCGTCGAACCTGCATCATGTTGATGGAGTGTCTTAGCATTTTGCTTATGAGCTTGGATGCAGTCTGTGTTTCTAACATGATTTCAGAAGAGATTAAGGTTCGAGCAAAAGCTATTGCTGAAGCATGGAAGCCAAAGCTCAATGAACTTGACATGGAAGCTGGCAGTGGAAACTCCTTGGAGGCTCATGCATTTTTGCAACTTTTGGCTACTTTCTGTATTGCATCTGATTTTGATGTAGAGGAGCTGACCAAACTTGTACCTTTGGTTTCACGTCGTCGCCAAGCTGCAGATCTCTGCCGTTCTCTTGGGTTGTCTGACAAAATGCCTGGTGAGTCTGTCTTATCTGTGGAATCTATATGTGCAAGTCGAATGTCCAAGGACGTTTCGGCCCTGAAACTTTAGCTTAGATGCTTACTCTTAGGATAAACTCGGTCCTTGTCTGGATTCTGAAAATTTTCACTTGTGTCATTTTCTACCACTAACGAAATAGATGAAATTGTTTACATGTGCTTTTTTCTGTCAAATGGCTTGTTTGGGTGTGAAGAAGCTATCTAAAAGGGTGATATCAACCCCCGTCTATGAGTGCTATTGCTCAATAAGTGCAGATGCTGTTTGGCATTGTTGCGGCACATGTTTGCCCCATTTTTATGCTGTAGAAAACTCGTTGAGCTTGTAGTTCACTTCTATGTTGCCTTTTGGTGCTCTGTTATTACTTTATTGTTCGCACATTAACTGCATTTGTCTGTGATTTTCTGCTGTTGACTTGGAGTTGTTGGAACTTTCAGGTGTAATTGAAGTGCTGATAACTAGTGGTAGACAAATTGATGCTGTTAACCTGGCATTCCAGTTTGAGCTGATTGAGCAGTTCCCACCTGTGCCTCTGCTGCAATCCCATTTGAAGGAAGCGGAAAAAGTTCATTCTCCAACTAAGCCTGGAAGTTTATCCCCTTCATCTCACAATGCACAGGTTACTTTTTTTATCCTCAAATATGTATTTAAAGTCATACATATTTTGCGCATATACTATTGCTCTTCCTATGTGGGCCAAAGATTGCGCAATTGCCCTGGTGATGTGAATAGGGTAACAATAGCTAGAGCTTTGGATAAGAAGTTCTTTCTTTCTGAACTTGTAATTTTCTGAACTTTTTTTTGATGTTTCCGTCTCTCACCTTATCAGATCTGAATATTGCAACTCTGCAAGTCATGTAATAGTTTGTAAGCGTGTAGTTCTAGTTGCAATAGTAAAAGATGTTCTTTTTAGGTCCTTTTGGTTGTGTATCATACTATCATAGCATATGGCCATATGGGCATATGCAATCACATGGACATAATCTTTGCCTCTTTGGTGGGAAGCTGCCAATTATGCGGAACAGACTATTATCCTTCTATGATTGTGCACTGTTAAAGTTTTCTACTAGGACATCTAGCTATATTTGAGTATTTTTTAACTCTTATCTCCTTTCACCTTTCACTCCTGATGCACCTGACTGAGTTATATTGTTTGCAGAATAACGAGGTTAATGAACGAGAGCTAGGTGCACTGAAGGCAGTGATAAAATGTATTGAAGAGCACAAGCTTGAGGAACAGTTTCGTCTAGACTCCATGGTCAAACGCGTGTTGCAGCTTGAGAAAGCCAAAGCAGACAAGAAACGGGCAACTGAAGTTACTAAGCCTCAGTCCAAGAGGCCTAGAGCCAACAATGTTGGTTATGGACCTCGCATCACTAACATTGCTCCCAACAGTTCCCCATATGCTGCAAGGCCGACTGATAGGTACCCTCACCAGTACGTGTTTGACAACAGACCGTATGTTTATCCCACTGGACCTGCTGACAATCACTGTCCTCCGGTCATGGGTGCTCCTGCGTATGGCTTCCCTCCTCCTGGTCATGGTAACTACTATGCAAATGGTTACCAGTTTCAGGGACCTGCCTACCTTCACTAGTTGGTATTGATGCTAATTGGTGACTTCTGTAATCGTCTGATTTTAACTGCTAGCTGTTAACCCTTTTTAAAAAGTCAGGCATTGTATGGGTAATCTTAGTATTTAGGCGGCAAAACTTGAGACGAAAAAGAAGAAGAAAAAAAAAAAAGATTTAGTGCTTTAGCTCCTTTCAGCTCCATGTATAATCAGACCTGTTGATCCTCTAATATATGGACCGTGTTTTCTGTTGTTCAATTTTTTTTCATGGTCCTGATAGCCTATCATTCTATCAAGAAAGGAAAAATCTATGGATCTTCGTACGCATGCATGTATTACCACGTAGATCATATTAGGAAGATAAATTTTATGGCATCCCATTAATATGAATGCTGGCATTACCATTTACTGATCACCCTCAACTATGGAAGACTAGACGATTTGTTTTGCTAGCTTTGTCAGAAGGGGTAAAGAGGAGAGTTATGCCCCGGGGGTATTGTATAACTGTATAAGTGGTAAGCAATACTATGAAAAGTTCTTTACTCAAGCAGCCATGGTCCATACTCCATAGGAAACAAATTTCAAGGCTTGGAAATACATGCGACATAGTGAATGAGCATAGAAAAAGTTTTGCACTATCAGTAGTTCAGTACCACGGGCAAATCTAACAGTCTGATTTGTCTTGGTACATATACATACATAGGCTAGACATAAGAGCAAGACTTGCAAGACACAATTTGAGAAGTACGTGCGGACAATTTTATCCCCCATCTGTCCATTCAGCAAACACCACATGAAGAAACAACCCAATAGCAAGACTTCGGGAAAAAAGCACGCCAAATTCCACAAAGAATTATATTACGAAGCCTTTATCTCCCATTTGCACTAAAAAGCTAAAAGGGAGGGTAAGGGGGCATGGAAAAATGGTAGTAGTACTACATATAGTAAAGACTACTCCAAAGACTAGGAGGCAACCTAAACAAAAGAAGGCATATCGTCAAGCGGCACAAGAGATGGCACATATGGAATCACGTCATGAAAATACGGCAAATCAACCTGCTTGGCAGCCTTTTGATCCAGGTTGTAATGAAGAAATTTCTTGACACGGCCTGGAAAGTGTCGTTTTTCATCTCCCAGCAATGTTGCTTCAGTAAGTCCACATACTTCGCCACTTACTACAAGTATAGCTTCCCTGCGTCCTTCAAGATAGCCTATAGTACTCACGGACGCAAACCGCTTGTTGTCCGGTATTTCGATTCTCAGCCACCTAGTCCAAGACTCTTCCGAGCCATACTCTTTCATTAGCCACACATCAAAGTCCGTATACAGACTCTCACCAGGCATGGTCGTTAACTGTAAACATCCACCTAATGTGCTCAGAGATTCTACTGTGTAAGTTTCTTCTATTTCTGGACCCGGTAGGTCACGGTGTTGCCCGTTATGGAGAGCAATGCCGGTAATTATTCTTCGTCTACTGCCTGGACACCTTTCTGAGGAAAGCCAATGTAAAGCATTGTTGGCGAGGGCTCCACGAGGACTAAGACCACCAATGGTCCCTGGATACTCGAAACTACGATTAGAAACATTTTCGACCTTTTTCCACGAGTTTTTTCTCAAAGAATACATGTGAACTTGGTGATAACTATAACCTTTCTGATGCTTATATATATAGTCTGCAGGATAATAATTGACAATCATCACCATCTTATAGTCATCAGTTTCATGATCATACCCAAATCCACAGTCGCTGCACCACATGTTCATGTCACACTGCAGATTCCGGGGTAAAGGTAAAGTAAATGGAATTATTCGGGGCAAAAGTTTGTGAGCCCTAGTGGCAGGATTGTAGAGGACAAACTCATAACAACCAAAACCAGCATACGGATAACCTTCATTGCGTATACAAACCAACCCGTTGCAAGACTCCGTTGAGAGAACAAGGTTGTTTCCTTCATTATTAATGCCAAAGGGGAAGTTTAGCCTTGTCATATCACCAATTAGAGCATCCATACTGGTTGAGTAAAGTGAGGAAGAGCTTAGTATCAATAGAGCTTCATTATTCACATTGTTGGTTGATTTGTTGAGATGAAGCTTAATGAAATAGGGGCTTGTGATAACTTGGTGCCACTTCTTAGACAAACATTTGGAACGAAGAAGAGACTTGACAGGCAGCCATAATAAGATCTCGATGACCAAGTCATCTGTTAAGGAGGTGGAGACTAGTTTGCTGTGCTTTCCCATCGGATGTTAATTAGGGTTTGATGAAGTTTTAGGGTTGACCGTTGACAATCTGATTTTTAGTTCTGTTTGACAAAATTAAGGTGACGGTAGGTTAGAAAAATGATATTGATTTAATCTCAAAAATATTAATATATTACTTAGATATGTATTTGATGGGTTAATTTAGCAATGATGGGCTTTTAAACAAAAAGTTCTTATATGAACTTATCTTGTCTTTTTTGGTAATCCAATAGTTTGGCGCATAATGTTGCGACCGCGGCTAAACGCTTGTAATCATTTCCTTTACTTTTGACAAAAAAGAAAAAAAAACAAAAAAAAAACAAAGGCACCATTCATGGCCAAACCACTCTCATCACATCTTGCTCCATGAGGTAGAAGAGGCATTGAGGTGGAGAGGTGAGGATAGCCAGCTGATCTTCTTGTTCAATCGCTAAGTTCGCCAACCAATCCGCACAATTATTAGCTTTGCGGTAAACATGCATAATCCGAGCCTCCCATGCCCCATGCGTCAACAGTTTTCTGCACTCATTAGCTAAATGGAAATGTGTCCAACTTCTACCATGCTCTTTGGCTATAACTCATTAGCAAAGGAACCGTTGTGAGTGCGTTTACTGAAAAATTGGTTATTGGATCTTCAATGAACACATTTCATCATGTTAGGCTGTCTAATTTTAGTGTTAAAATTAGACAGATCCAATAAACAAAAGCCCAACAAAAAACACTCCTAACCCACTTCATTTATAACTCTCCCCCACCCATTTTTGCAGATTTGTTTACCATCTCACTCCCCAGTCCCCAAATGCTCGTGCAGTCGTGCCCCTTGTTTACCCCTCCCCCCTATCGCTGCCACCATGCGCCTTCCCCCACCGCCGCCTTTTCTCCCCTCTCCTCCACTGCGATTCCTTTCCCCTTCCCTTCCCCTACCGCCCTTGTCTCTATCGGAGTTCCCCTCCCCCTCCCCAACCGTTGCTTGTATAGACAAAGAAAAGACAATTTATTATGACTTAACTGAATATTTTTTTTTTAAGGTTTTGGTCACAATTTGGAATGAATTAATAACTTCATGGTACATGATGAAATGTTTTATCAAGTTTGGGCACAAGCTGAAAAACGTAAAATTACAGGGACACAGACCGGAATTTCCCAACTTATATTGTAAAAGTTATTTAATTATTTAAACTTTTTAAAGTTTGGGCAAAGTTCTAAAATAAGACTATCAGAGTCTTAATCTTTAATGCTTTTATAAACAAAAGAAAAATCGACAAAATGATTTAGACTTCTTATAAGAACTTTCTACCATGTTGATCTTCCACTATTTTTATCTTTTCTTAAGAAGGTGAGTTGTTTAGTCGAGTTTAGTTGTGTTGCGTTTAGTCTCTAATCTTATATTCCCCCCTATACTATATTTCACATTTTATAATATAATATTAGGAAAAAAAATACATTTTCAAACTTGATAATTTCAAATCACATCCCTTTTCCCTCCAAAACTCACCATCACCACCACCCTCTATAAATACACCCCTCACCCCCCATTTTTCCCGGCAAAAACTCGCCACACGCACGCGCACACACACACGAAAAATGCGAATCCTCGAACTAAACTCGCCCGCCCCCCGCCCCCCGTCCTCCCCAACCTCGTCCCTTCTCTCGCAACTCGAATCGCTTATCCAACAAGCCGAA